>BGPR01003869.1:4621-39409 GCA_013235015.1 Araneus ventricosus
GTACCGGCATCTCTCGCATCCGGACGATGACCATTAGAAATATGAGCCAGATGCGACAGCTGCTTGGTCAGTAGGTGCATTCTTTAATCCAGTCTTTGCTTAAGAAAAGCATTAAAATAATTTTCCCTCCCGCAAAAGAAAAGGAAATAGTTTTGATAGCCGCACAGGCTTCGGTGTACCGACATCTCCCGCATCCGGATGATTGCCATTAGAATTATGAGCCAGATGCGACAGCTGCCTGGCCAGTAGGTGCTTTCTTTATTGCAGTCTTATTAAGATAGAAAGCCGAGGGCAATAGAGAAACAGCTTTTTTTCCTTACGTTTTCTAATTTTAATTTTCGTTACATGGTTGTTATTTATTGACAAATCATTAAAATAATTTTTCTCTGCCTCAAGATAAAAGGGAGGCTTTTGGAGGGTGCCTCATAGGCTTCGGAGTATGGAAGGAATGAGGCAACATGCCTGTGTCATATCGGGTGGTGGTGGGATTCATTCCAAAAATTATTATATTACGGTTCTAAAATTTTTTTCAGATTTTATTGTTTTAAAAAATAATATAATTTTCATTGCTTCATCAAAAGTTTAAAATCTTACAATCACTCAGTCTAACCGCTGGGCTCTACAATCAAAAACACACAATTCTAATGCTGAATAATTCTGTCTTTTCATTTATTTAAGAGCATGTTACAATTTCTTGGCACATTACTTAATCAGTTGAATTTTAGACATTTTGTCTTTTGCATTAAAAGTGAAATTACCGGTAACATCACAGAACTATTAAAAAGTCGATTCGTGATAACGTGATATCCATTAATTGAGCTATTATTTTACTTTTCGAATTGCGAATATTAAACACAAGAATTTGCAGCACGACATAAGATCTCTTGCACTTACATATTTTTTACACTCAAATAGGCTTTCGCGCATCAGCAGTGTCACTTGAAATTAAATGAATGGGTATATTGAACAGAACACGAGTAAGGCTTCAAGAAGAGTATAGATTAATTGTCTATCACTATAATGAATATTTTGGAAATAAAAACATGAAAATCAAACTCTGTACAAGATACTAAATTGAAATTATTAACCTTTATTCTCAGCAAACCATATGGCCGCAGAAATCGGCTAGTACTTCAAATTTTAAAAACTGTTGTAATGGTAATGTGTCCCCTTAAAAAGTAAACTAGGTAATGCATATATTTAGTTTAGATAACTAAATAAAACATAGTTTCGTTTATGCTTTATGTAATTTCATTTCGTTCCAGATGCTTATTATAATTCAAATTGAATTTATTATTTCTGCTATAATCGAAATAGAGTAATAACTTTCCTACAGTAGTAGATCTATTTGGGATTTATATTTAAGAATTGGAAGTGGGATTTAAAAATTCTTGAAGATTCATGATGTTACATCTGATTCTCACTCCATTCTGCCAGACACTCACGAATACTTAAAGTAAGGCCTAACCCTAATAAGTCCAAACTGAAACCAAATTCCAACGTACTTTGATACGCTTTCCCCCGGTGATGTCTCCACCATTTATGAAACAAATCTGCCAATAGAAATGAAATTATTCCCTCTCCAGCGAAAGACAAACACTTTTAAAATGCTCTTTTCTTAATATTAATCGAAATATAAATTTTCAGGATTTAGTTACAGTACTATACTCGTCTCTCAAACAAACTGGATGTCCCTTTATTCAACCGGTTCCCATTGAGCCAAATGCTGCCTTTAATACATTGTCAAGACACATCTTCTGTCTTTTGTATCGTTGTTCCGATTACTGCATTCAATGGCGTCGATGATAAAGGGTATCCTTGACAACATGCATTTCCACAGAGATACAATGGAACATTAACGCTGAGATGATTTGTCCCACAAAATGCGAATGTTCTTCGAAAAATGCATTATTCAAAGTTTATATTCAAGCGTAGTTATTAAATTTCTGTTAACAGTTCCAATAGTTTTTAATGTTTTTGAAGTATTTTTAAATTTTAGGACTCCTCTAAAATGAGAAGTTAGGAGCTTCTATGGCGAATGAGATAAGGTTAATCGATATGGAAAATAACTCCTTTTCTTTGAAGTGTGAACAGGAGTTACTTTTGAAAACTTAATGAACATTTTGTTTTTCTTCTTTATGCAGTTCAAAAGTGCTTTGTACATCTATATATTGTGTTTATAAGATAAACAGTGGAAACAAACTGCTGTTCTTGTTGAAATTTCTTGTAATATTCGGTTGTATTATATGCACTGTAGATTGAATTGACTTGACAACAATTGTGAAAGTCACATTCGTTGACTAATTTCATCCTGTTACTTATCAAGTAACTGTGTTTTCTTAACGTATCATTTTTCATGTCTAGGAATTTCTGAAATATGTGCCGCACATATTTATTTACCAATGCAATTATTTCATCTATGAAAAAATTTTAAAACCAAACATTGATCAAAACGATGAGTGAGGAATAAATGTTAAATTTCAATTAAGTGAAGAAACAAAAAAAACTATGTTTCTTTTTCAAGTAATTGCAAGAGAAGATCAGCTGTCCCATTTGATCGCCCAGAGGTATATTATTCTTTCCTTTAACCCTTTGAGTCCTAAGAGCCTTGGAATTCTGGGACCTCAAAAAACGGAAACGCCCGAGTTCCTCTTCCGAAGGTACGAGAAATTCCCTAACCCCCTCAAAAAAGGTTTATTCTTAAGGGTTTCGTATTCAAAAGAGGACTCTGCTCAGCCAATGGACGATTTGTCTAAGAAAATAGGTTTGCCCCCTTCATTCCTTAAGGCTCTGCCACAACAAAGAACAATGCATGCACTTCGGGTATCCAGGCAATCACACTTAAGGAAGGGCAGTGGAGCAGGGAAACTCGAGGGGTTCGGACGATCTCCGTACTTTGGTTGAACGGGCTTTTCGGGCGCTTCAGTATCGAAAGAGTTAACTATTTAAAGTCAATATAGCTATCATAAATGTAAAGATATCAAGCGATAAATGATAAGAAACATCAGCAGTGATTGCAAAATCGACACATTACCTCTTAGAAACGATCGGAATTCATAACGAATCGGTACAACACTTAAAGCAATCCAGTGGCGTAGCTGCAACTTTTGCCGCCCGGGGCGAACCTATAACATTCCGTCCTTCCTTTACATGTCACATAGGACACAAAAACCTCAAAATAATAAAAATAAATAAATTCCAGGAAAAATTATTATTAACGCGATTCTACTTACGACGCTCTCGATCTTATCAGATAGGTAACGAAATCGCGTTTCCACCACAAGTCTTTCTTTTACATAACTGGCAATATACGACAAAAGAGAAGTACGAATTAATAACGTTTTTTCTTTATATAACAAGGATTGAGCTAGTGCTGTTGCTCTTCTTAGTTATAAAATAATTTTCCTGCATGTCTAATTTTGCTGCCCCTTTCGAAATGCCTTCCGAGGAGAACTTCCCCCTTCCCCCCCTTTACATACACCAACTCAGCAATCCGTATGCAGACAAGAAAAAGTTGTATAGAATCTGTACTTCTCGTATGAGAAAGACTAAATAGTACATGCTCTGTTATAAATTAATCACAAATTTCATTTTAATGTTCACTGCCGTAGAAGGAGTTTTCTCTTACATGAAAAGAACATTTTATATAGTAAGTTCGTTTTCACATTCAACTGTTAACCGTAAGAATAAATTCGTATCTTTTGCCGGGTATCAAACACAGAAATATTTCATATCTGCGAAAGGAAAGGAATTAGAGCTGTTCCATTTGCAATGGATTTCAGTTAAAAGACCAAACCGAATGAAAAATATCCATATTTTGATGTAAGGATATCTTCAGACAAGAAACAGAGGACGGAAAAATAGAGTCACCGAGGTGTCGAGGTTGGCAGGTTGCCAGGCAAGTTCTTCCTACATCAAGAAATCAAGAAAATGATTTATTTTTATTTTATTCCTAAACATAGACAATCGTGGGTTAAATTGCTTTCTTAACAGTAGGGTTCTCTTTGAAATAGTTTCGATGATGTGCAATCACAGTAGTTGCATCGATAATTATTAAGATGAGGCAAAGATTGCTCAAGTTACTAATTATTTACTACTACTAATTAGTTATTCTTATTTTTGTAAGTTGATGAACTGAAATAATATTCCTGCCTCAAGTATTCCAATATCACAAGTAAAACATTAAAAATGCAATGCTTATTATAATAATTTTTACTTAAATATTTCATAATTTAAGACTGTAAAATTTTTATTTTCATGTATTTCTTTTTACTGTCTTGTTGAAATAAAGAAGTTATTATAATGGTCGGAAAATTCAACATCGATATCTTAACACGTTCGCGGACACCTAGCTTATGTTATTATGTTATTTGCGTTATTTTATTTTATGTTATTTGCTGGGACACCTGGTGCTTGAATAGCATTTCGTGTACAAAAATTTGCAGTGCACGCCGCTTTGCGTTTTAGCTTGTCGCGAACTTGGACGGGATATCACGCTTTGTCCCAACAAGTGGAGTGACATATGCCGCTTTGTCCAAGAACGTGTTAATGAATTTCCATGGTTTAGATTTCTCTTAATCTCAAAATCCGCTTTTGGATTCACAATTTCCATTTGTTTGTACTTGTGTAAGAGAAATGATAACTCAAAAATGCGAAAATACTTGCGGAATAAATTTAGCGTTACTTCTCACACCAAAAAAAGGATTTTATCAAATATTGGTCCAAATCCTAAAACGGGAAGATTTTTGACTCATGGGCCCTCAAGACGGACAGTCATTCTATTTTAAGCAGGAATTAATTTCATGCATTTAAATTCAAAATTGCATAACTAAAATAATCCTTTATTAACATTAGAGGAAATCAAGTAATGTTTTTGTTCATCATCATTTATCATTCAAATTTTGGCTTAGAAAATCAGCATGAGATTTCTGTTTCTCATTTCAGTGAGAAATACCGAAAGGTAAATCTCCTAAACACCTCTTTCAAACTTTACTCATCAACATCCCAAACAAAACGAATCGATCTTATAGTATATTGATCTTCCCTTTACTTTTAATCAAACCAAGCAACTTTAAGGTTGCCTTAATGAAGAAATTTCTTTTCTTTCTTCACGCAGAATAAAACATAAGATTTACCTTCAAACGTCTGCCTATTGATTAATCATAATGCGTTTTTAATGTTCCGGGAGGTATTATGGAATCTTAACCTGGCTAGTTACCATCAAGCAACGTGTTACCTCCGCGCCCATTTCCCTGATTATATGTCTCTTTTTATTTAAAGATTCTGCTAAGATCTTCACCTTTATGAGGTTAGAGCAATTAGCGCTAAGCTCGGAACCCTGAAGAATTCTTCTCTAATCCTATTTTCGTGGGTAGCATATTTGGGATATGTTATGGCCTCAGACGCGGTGGCATAAAACAGAAAATAAAACTTTTAAACCTGGCGTTCACCTGCTTTTATGCTCTCGATGGGCTACAGCTAAATCAGCTAGATTGTATCTTCTTTCGAACAACAAGGCACTAACTGTGTTAGTAAAGAGTACGACACAATTCCCTTTAAATTTTTGTGGCTCATAAAACTCTAAGTTAGGTAGCGTCATGGTTTTGTTGTTGTTCTTGTTGTGGACCCACTTAGGTGGATTTATTGACAGATGCGAGGAGTCATTTCGGGTTGAGTGTTGCTATTTAGGCCTAATAATAATTGTCTTAAATAAATGCGTATAAGTGGTTCGTTTCTAATGAATACTTTGAGATTTTTTTATAGATTAAAGCAAGGATTCCTAAATTTAAACAATCGCATTTTTCTGTGAGTCGCTTTTGACGAGTCTGCATGTGTAAGAAAATATGAGTTGTTAGTAGTAGTAAAAGAGTAGATATAAAGATGTATGAAGAACATAAGTTGCATTAGATACTGTAAAAGATGTACTCATGTCTACGTCAGCGGTTCCATGTCTGATAAATGAATTTGCTTCAGAATAATATCTACTAGATCGGCTTGATATTCGACACGAGAATATAAGATGTTTGAGGAAAGGAAGCTAACGTTTTAATTCTACTGCTATTTCTCCATCCCGGCAATGCACTCTGTAATGGACACAGTTCCATTCAGTTTGAATGTGCAATGTATTATTATTCTTCGAAATGCTGTCAATGGATCGTTATGACAGACCTCTACGTTATCAAACAGAGGCCATGTGTTGATCTGCTCGCTGTCCATGGCTTAATATTCTACGGATTAGTAACACAACAGTCAAATTGATAAGGACTTTTAATCTGAAAAATTATTTTCTATTTTAATTACATCAACATGATATAAACTTCGTTTAGCAACGCCTGATTCCCTTGAGTAGCAAGCAGGCTTGATATGAACGTCATGCAGAAATGCTTTCTTCTGTAAAGGCTCAATTGCGCGAAGAAATTTTCCCCCCGTAGACTTAAAATGGAAATTTTGACCTAGCCTGATAGCTCACTTAACGTAACATTCTTTTTTCATTCCATGGCGTAAGTGAGGGTCTAAGGAATCTAACAATGTCAAAATTAGCTACCAAAGGTCACTCAAATGAGTCAAAGAGTGGTGCAAGATAAATCTTGTAGGGTATTTTATACAGTAGAAATCCGAACTAATTGGGACTTGTGGTTGTGGCGAGTTGGGAACCCCTCTGCACTTCGCAACCGGCTCCCGCCTTAACCCTCTGACCACTGAGGGTTCTCAAAATCTGAATAGAGTTGTATACGGAGGTTTATTTACTAATGGATAGGTGAAATAGATTCGTTTACTCCGTTTCTCCTCACTACAGGTAGTGGAAAATGTCAATGGAAGGCCTTTCATCTCTTATCTCTACCCCAAGCCCAACTGCCTTCAACCCGCTTTCGGAACAGTAACCGGCCGACATCCGCCCCACTAGTATAGAAGTTGCATGGCCGGCTACGGCCGGATCAGGCGTCAGAGGGTTAAAAGCTCATATCATTTTACAAAACCCTCAAACGACCTTGCACATCTCTGGTGGAAAAGAGTCCTCAACAACCCATTGTCAAGAATTCAAATAAGAAAACTGATTAACTTTATATCTGAGAATGAAGGCATTCTCTTCCCACCCACCTAACTTCAATGTTTTGAATGTCTCAAACTAATGACACTCTTCAAAATCATTCGACGGTCAGTCAAGGGACAGTCTCAACGGAATTTTCGAACTCCCAATGGACTCCTCATCTGCTCAAATTTCATCTCATGTTCAATTTTTGCGTAGATTTCTTTCTTTTTTAATTAGCTCTCCTTTCAATGCATTATCTTCACCATATTATTATTAGCTCAAATTTTAAAGTTTTCCTTCGTTTTTAGTTCTAGACCTGTAATTTTATTATTAGTGAATTTTGTTCTACACTCTATATTTTTGTACATAGATTTTCCGTATAATTTTGTTTGCGTTCTTATCTTTTCCTTTTATATAACCTAGATTAATTGTGTTACTTGTCTATTATCCTACCTAATATTAAGCTACTATTTTTTTTCTTGCCAATTTCATGTCAGGTGTAATGTATTGTGTTGTTTCTTATACCAAAACTATTAATTTTTCATCACTTCAAAATTCAATTATGCCCTTTGGCCCCGTAAATCCAATCGATTCCCCATATGGTAAATTTGTGTTCAACTACACTCATCCAAGAAAGTATATGTGCTCTGCTGCCTTTGGACACAACGCACGCGGGCCAGGACAACTTAACGGAAGCAAGGACAGATCTGAGGTCAATCATGTCTCCCTACGGGAGCACGGTTTGCACTTCCTTCCACGTATACCCATTCAAATGACAGGGAACCCTTCGGCTTCTGAGCTCGGGAGTATACTGTTACAAAAGTCTTTCTGTGGGTGTATGGTGTAAACAATCCAACACACAGGATAATGGAGAAGGAAGGTTTATTTATAAATATGCAGGAAAACACGTAGCACAGGTACAGAAATAATAGTTCTTGCACAGATCAGCAATGTAAACAGACAACATTTCACAGATAATAACAGTTCAGCACTTTGATATTTAGCAACACAAACAGTCAGCAAATAACTAGTAACGACAATAACAGCATTTTCAATAGCGCTCAGCTCACCAGATTCCTTGCTCGCGCTGCAGATGAAACTCTAAAGTCGTTCCCAATGGATCAACACAACACCCTCTGATCCAGGCGCGGTCCTTATATACTCTCTCCGACGGGCCATGACATCACATGGAGTTTTCTTGTATATTCAAACGTATTCCCTTTCCTAATAGAAATATCGAGAAAAGGGTTGCATTTTCTTTAATCATCTATTTGTCACCAAGGTCAACAAATTTGTCGCCAAGTCGCCAAAATGGTCGCCAAGGTCAGGGATCCCGGAACAGCCGCTGCCCGTCAATCTATGCTTAACTTTGTAAAACTCTCTTCCTAACAATAAGACTAACATGGCTGGGAAGAGATTTTCCATGTTCGTAACAATACAGTGGCGTTAATGTTTAATGTTCGGATTCGGGGAAATTCGGTGAAACTCTCTTGATATACCAAATGCAATAGAGTATTGACTTTGGGTGCTCTGTGAAAGCGTACGGAAAGAGCTAGCGGCGATTCGCATCGTCAAACAAATTTAGTTCCTTACGTCAAAAGAAGATAACCGCTTTTGCTTCTACTAATTAAGGTGCCGTATTCACTCTTAAATACCGGTTCAAACGTTAGGAATAAACATTAGCTTTGTTCCTGATTCGTAATTGTTGTTTTCCCTTCATTTTATAATAAAAATGTTTCAGAAAATTAAAAAAAAAAATTCGGATTCCCAAGGATCCACTGTATTAGATTCGGCCTCCTGTTGTATCCTGGACGCATATTTACAAACCCTACCCTGATAGAACTGAGGCAGGAAATCGGACAATATGATTGGCTTGCTTCGCCCAGAGCCGATGACGTCGTCCTTTGCTCTCGTACGGAAATTATAACAAAACAAGCCATTGAATGCGGACTTTGAATTAGTTTAGGTTTCCGTTTCTTGGACTTCGCGAATTTTGATCTACGATAAGTACCTACGTCGCAATTTTATTTAGTCGACTCTTGTTTTGTTATGATTGCCGTACGCTACGTGCGAGAACTGAAAACGACGTCACTGCCCCTCGTAGCCAATGATATTGGCTGATTTCCTGCCTCAGTTCTATCAGGGTAGGGTTTGTAAATATGCATCCTGGACAGACAACCACCGAACCTAAAAGGAAATTAACAGAGCAGTATGCTGAAGATTTTTAGCAACATTGCGAGATATTTCCATAAAAGACTAATTAAATAGCATATGCACAGTCTAGTTTATATTAACTATTCAATTGCTCTGAAATTACCTCCTCAGAAATTCACCTCGGAATTAATAATTAAGACACATTCACGCACTGTCTTATAATTAAACAGAGAGGAAAGAAAGTTCATGGTACAGGGAGAAGACGGTTGAATGTAATTTAAATGACATTAGGACTCGTTTGAAAGTTGGTTCATGCTGAATTACTCTATGAAAAGTTAATTAGTCTTAACTAGAAGACCAAATAATAGTAATGAATTAAATAGCGGATAACATTACTTTAGTACTCTCGGTCCGTTTAATTCGAGCGTCTTGTTTATAATTAGATATAGATTTAAATTTGTAAGCTTTGAAGATATAGGCAAAAACTAAAATAAATTACTAATATAATAGCCCGGATCTCTCGGTAACGCTCTGATGTCACCAACAATAAAACTCGAGCCATAGCACTGCGAGACGTTAAACAGCATTATTTCATTGTTAGAGAACCTAAATTTCAGTCATTTTAAATTTAAAAGAGTAATTGTCATTCTAATTTCAAATTTAATAGCTCTAAAATAGTGAAATAAAATTTGCTATCGATTGATATAAAATTTATCTCGCTATGATCAATAGTTCCCGAGAAATTTTAAATTATATTAATCCTATATTTCATATTAATTTACGTTTTTCAATAGAAAGTAGTAATTTACGTCAGTGGTATATCATGCACGTGATATAGTTTGGACGCCACGATGCATCTCTTTATTTATTGAAATCGTGATGATATAATTTGATAATATTTTTTGGCAACGTTCGACAAGAAGAAAAGCGCTTTGTTTTGAAACTAGATTTTCTATCTATTTAGATTATATCTACTAGATTTTCTATCTATCTACATCATATCTACTAGATTTTCTAGACTTTTTTTAGACCAAGAGGACTTTTGAATAATGAAATATGTAAATAAAAAAAATATTTCCTGTCATAAAACATTAAAATTATTCCTGTCATAAACAAATAAAAAAAATATGTTTATTTCATTTGTTTTCAATCAATGTTAAACATTTCTCTCGCATATATATCTATTTAAACACGTCGATTGGACGGAAAATCTCTCGAATGAAGAGGCAATTTGAACCCGTAATACCATGACGGGTTATTTTCTAGTGTATTAATATTTGAGCTTCTGGAAAATTCACAGAAACTTTTGCTAATAGTTGGGAAATGCATTCATGAAATCCTCTTTTTAGAAATAAGACCAAGTCTTGTCGCAATGCATTAGGAATTAATTATGTGTAAACATTAGCAGAAAGCTCATTATTATTTTGTCACTACTCGAAATTGAAAGAACTTTGATTTCTTTAATTTTGATAAACTGTTTTAGAACTAATTGCGACACGGAAAATTAATGATAAGTGAGTGTTTCGAAGCAAAAGAAGATTTATTATTCAATTCTAAATTAAATGTTAAAATGTTCTTTCTTCTGTACTGAAACTGCGTATGCATATGAATTTGTCATCAGTTTTAATTATAAAGTCATATCTTATTAAAAATGTATGTTACTTTATTGAAAAGATGTATTGAATTAATGATATGCAAAAAATACCGTCTGATAGTTGGTAATGTTCTTGAAATTACTGAATACTGAATTTTCTCACAAGTTGTAGTCATTTTATATGAGAAAGGAAGTGTTAATTTTCAAAACAAATACATATTATAACGAATCAAAACAAATTAAACCTTTCAATTAAATGCTTTGAATCAAATGGATTTTACAAAACAAACTCGAATTTATTATTCTCCCTAACTTTTCATATATTTTGAATATGAATAGGAATAACATGTTTAAATGACATATTATACCCGTTATGATTAGAAAATGAAATGAATGTTCTATTCATAAGATACGATAGAATTTATAAATAAATCATATAAATGCTGAATAATTGAAAAAATAAATAATAATAATTTTGGAATAATTTATTTGCTGAATAATTGAAAAGTTAGAAGATATTTCGAGAAGGAACTGTTAATATAATGGAAATATTAAACGTATTAAAAAAACCAAATTAATTTTTCATAAAGAAACTTTTTACTTTACTCCTATCATTCATCCGTTCTTGTGTATAATCAGATTTTTATTAAATATTTCCATTCATAATAATATATAAAATGTATATTTTTCACAAATTAATTTATAAAATATTTTATTATCAGAATTGAATTGGATATTATATATAATATTAATAAAGATTTTGTGTCATATAATACTTTAGTAGTTTCAATTATCTTTTGTTGAATATTTATTTAGCAACTGCTATCACTTGTATATTATATATTACTACAAATAATAAGGGTATGGAAATAAATCTTTATTTTTGGAATCTTTTTCTAAATTAATTTATTCATGATTCATTCTGTACCTCTATGGTGTACATACTCTATCTCCACCTATATCCTATGTCTATTGATTATCATTCCTATGTCAATTGATTATCATTCCTATGTCTATTGATTATTATTCTTATGTCTATTGCTTATAATTCCTATGTCTATTGATTATCATTCCTATGTCTATTGATTATCATTCCTATGTCTATTGATTATCATTCCTATGTCTGCGTCAAGTTTCTGGTAATCAATTGTGAAGAAACAAAATTTTTAATATTATTAGGATTATTCTTGCCAACAGTCAGCTCTTCAGTAATGATGCTTAAAAACCAGATCTGCCAACTGTTCTCTCCTGCTTTATTCTTTCATTCATTACAAAGTTGAATAATGAACTTTAGCATCCGAATTTGAATATGGAATTATAATATAATCATAATAATACGATGATGGTCGGACAATAGACTCTAAAAAATTATTCCTTAGGACAAAAAGTATTTCTAATGATGCCATCGACTCTTCTGCTTTAGTTAAGTTTTTAATTTATTATTTACTAGCCGCTTTTAGCGACCAGCTTGTTCGCCGGGAATATGATTTCAAAAGAATCTTGCATCATCTTATATTCATGGTTCTCTTAGCAACGTAATTTTAGACTTCAGATTGTGGTAAATGTTTAATCGATGTTCTATTAGTGACCTTGGATATATGTAATAATCTCATTTAATTTCATTTCAAATTCTAATATTGTATATTTTAAAGTCTTAATGTATTCCAAAATCACTTTTCTTAAACTCCAGTTTCGTTTCATTAGCCGCGCTGGAGGTATAATAATTCTCTCGTCTTGGCATATTTATTACTAAAATAATATTTGGTACTTACGTATTAACGCCACCGAAGCTGAAGTTGCGCTAATGCGCCAAGAATGGCGGTACTTAAAAAAGGCCAAATCTGGCGTATTAACGTCACCGCAGCTACAGATTTGGTGGTTTTTAAGTGCCGCCAATCTTGGCGCATTAGCGTAACTTCAGCTTCGGTGGCGTTAATACGTAAGTACTTACGCCACCAAGAATACATTAATTACACAAGTCATTAGAATTTCTAGAGGAGAATTTGGTACTTAATTTTTATTTTAATTATTTCCACGCGCGCACAAATCGCGAAATCAACGACTCCTTGACGTCATGCATTTTCCCTAAAACACTTACGTAATTTACTAAAAATAGCCAATATTCCCTTCACTTTGATCACGTGTCTATATGTTAAATCCCTACCTGAGAAAATGCAGGGATTTTCTGTTCTCTTTTGGCTTGAAACCTTAAACTAAGATGCACGTATATCTGCCACTCTCCTTAAAAATGACTTAAATATTTGGATAATAAAAGAAAATTATTTAATAACTCGGCTCGATAATGACTACAACAACGAAAACATTTTATAGAACGAAACCAGTGATATGCTTAGTCTGAAAGCCGTAAAAATCTGATACAAAAGTTTCAAAATTAGTTATAAATGTTGCCGACAGGTGGCGCTGCAGGTTGTAATAGCTATTCAGAATCCGATAAGAAATCTATAAACTGTCCTTGGCAAGCACGAAAAATGCCTATTTTGAATCGATTGTGATCTGATTGCAACGATTACTTGCAAATGACAGTTTATAGCTTTCTTCTCGAAATCTGAACTGCGATTACAACGTACATCGCCACCTGTCGGCAACATTTATAACTAATTTTGAAACTTTTGTATCAGATTTTTACGGCTTTCAGACTAAGCATATCACTGGTTTCGTTCTTATATCGATCTCCGTTGCCGAGTTATTTAATTTTAAAATGAGGGAGTCCTTTGTTGGACACCCTGTATATATATATATATATAATATATATATATATATATATATATATATATGGCAACAGCAATAACTGGATTGGCGTTCATTCTCCTAGTGGTCCTCACGGACAAGCTTGCTTTTTCCTGGCCATGGTAAGCGTATTTCGCTTTTATTTTATTATTTTTTATGTATACGGCTGTTTTTATTTTATTCTAGGTCTTTTGTATTCGGATTTTTTATTTTTGATTCTTTTTAAATCTTCTTAAATGTATTTATCTTTTATTCAAGAATTCTTCCATTTTTATTTCTCTTGTGCTTTTAGAGGGGATGGCGGCAATTTTTAACGGATTTCGTTTGTTGTTAGCAGAAAAAAGCACAAATTAATATCATGAGCGAGCTTTTCTTCCTGACGAGCGGCTCGCTATGATATTTTTCAATTTGATTTTGGTTTTTGTCTATTTTTGCCATTGTGTCTTGACTGTGTTTGAGTTTTTGTCTTGTGTTTCTAAGTTTGTTTTGATATATATATATTTAAAAACATTATCTCTTACTAATAAATACCAGTAAACCCATGCGAAACGTTTGTACATTCAACCTTCCCCTCCACATTTCAGCCCCCATCAACAAAAAGCAATGTGTTTTAACTTAAACTGTGCATGCTATGTCAGAAATCGTAGAAAATTTCTATTCGCTATTACTTTTTTCATCTCTGTAGGCACTGCTTTAGTTGAGACAAAGGGATGCTGATAACATAAATAATATGTATCTTGTTTTCTATGGCAACTCCTCTAAATTATAAACCTCATAGTTCCGCCTTTTTTGAGAGACCCGTCCTATGCGAAGTTCTTTGAGATAACCAAAGTAATGCAGAAAATCAGAGTGAACACTCAATAATTTAAATTACGCTCTGAAATCGGCAACTCTCAGGAATTTGGCTACGTGCCAAACACATTCAGACGGTCGATCTACAAATTAGGATAAACTACACACGGGATACTGTTTCGATTCTGTGATGATTTAATATCAAATAGGATTTGTGACAGGGTCTTTTTTAGCTGAGTTTTGCAGTTTCTTTTCTTTCGTTTATTTTATGTTAATTCGTCGACGCTGAACTCCGTTAATATAAAATAGAAGTTATACTAGAATTAATTTATTTTTCCACATTTCGGAGATTTTTACTTTTTTTTTCGTTAAAAAAGATTCTTTCTTTTTTGTACTTAATTTTGGAATGGAACATTTATATATTTTGCAGAACGAAAGTTAGTGTCAATTGATTCATCATTTCTGTTTTCCGTGCTTTTTTTCTATTTCTTAAGCACTCTGCCAATGTGTATGCTATTTTCTACTACAACTTTCCTTAATAAATTTGTGACAAACAGATCTGAGATATTTTTGGCAAGCAAAAAGCCCGCCTTAGACGGGCACAAATTTTCTAGTGTTAAAACAATCAAATTTTTAAAAAATAATTCAAAGCTAAGAACTAGAAAAATTTACATACACGCACATTTTACCTCCCAAGATCACCACAAGATTCGAACTGAAAAACAATCTTAATTCAAAGCTAAGAATACACATATCTTCCTTGCATGAAACCTTTGCATTTCTAGCGGAGCTGGTGTTCGTGGAGAATAGATGCAAATATATATTGTTTTGTCTTGCTTTATATTGAAAATAAATTGCTTTCTTAAACATTTTTACGGCCTCAGTACATATCTCTTGAAAATACCTGTATATACAGAAGTGGTGTCGTCAGCGTCAAGTTCTTATCGTTGAAAATTGAGAATATGTCATCGATAACACATCATGTTGGTTGAAAATTCAGTGCTTACATATGAAACTTAATTCTAGAAACTTCTTAATACATACTCCGTTACCCTTATCGATATGTACAGAGCGGTCATAAATTATTGGACAAATTCCAAAAATTAATAAAAAAACTTATAATGTTACAACTGAGTTTCTTTCTTAAATGAGAGAGCAAATAATTTTTTTTCAAACAGGTGGTGTACCATTACTGCGTTCGAAATTTGCTACAGCGAGAGTTTTCCATACGCAATGGCATCCGAACAGCAGAAGCCGATGCGCGTTTTCTCGTTTCCTTTTATAGTTTTTCTTAAATATCTCAAAAACTATTCAGTTTTGACAATTGAGTTAAAATTTATTTAACAAATTACAGAGCAGAAAATTCCTTACAGATACATGATTTTATTTTAATTCTAGCATTAATAGTTTGGCAGATAACGGCTGTCAAACATGGGAGATGTCCAAAAATTTATGATCACCTAGACTCCTTAACGTCGCATTACCTATCTGAAAAAAAAACTTTTATAAATGCGCTCTCATTTATAAAAAGGAGTTCTAACATTATGAGTTTTTTAAATTAATTTTTGAATTGGGTCCAATAATTTATGCGCCCTGCATAATCAAATATAATCGAATGAAAACCAAATGAAGCTGTTTCTTACGTGTATGTTAGCTGCAAATCTTTTGAAACTCACTCAGATGTTAGCAGAACTAACGAAAGCAGAATTTTAGTAAAAAAGAATTAAAATTTCAGATACCTTTCCGTTAGAATAACCACAGAGAAAAACCTGCCAAATCTTGGCTATAACACTCATTAGTAAATCTCGCTAATGAAATAGCGCCAACATTCAAGCTTGGCGACGATTGAGGCTCAGCTAAGGCCAACCTTTAATGATACCTTTTTAGTAATTTGCTTTAATTATAAACAAAAATTCTATAACAAGATTTGAAGGTTAAACGTTTTTCCCCCTTGAGGCGCTGATCAAGGCATTAATTACGTTTTATTTTTAAAGTAGTATGTTTAGAACACACGTTAGTAGGACTAACGAAAGCAAAGTTTTAGTAAAGAAGAATTAAAATTTTAGATATTTTTCCGTTAGAATAACTTCAGAGAAAAACCTGCCAAATCTTGGCGATAACTCTCATTAATAAATCTTGGCACTAATGAAATAGCGCCAACACTCAAGCTTGGCGACGATTGGAACTCTGATAAGGGGAATGTGCCAAGCTTTAATGAAAGCTTTTGTGAACTTGTTTTAATTATATAAAATAAATCTACAAAAAGATTTGAATAAAAATCTTTTTTCCTTTTCGAGGTGTTGATCAAGGCATTAGTTACGTTTTATTTTTAATGTACAATGTTTTTGCTGGCAGCCAGGTGATTGTAAACAAGGCAAAAACGGAAACTGCACAAGCAGAAATGCAGAAATCAGCGTTTGATTGCCATGGAAACATTTTAAATGTAACAAGAATGTTTTTTGTTCAAAGAGAGCGAATAGGTTTATTAAACTGTCCAAAACATACTTAAATTGTAACTCCATACATACAGTACAGTACAAGAAACAAAAAATGTGCAAAGAACAAAATAAAAGTGTTGTTTATTCAACTCAAAGTTTCGTTTCAAGTTGAATTCCCCAAATTAAGTTTCTTCATTAACACCAAAACGAGGGCACTTAATTCTTCCAAAAATGCAATGGAACGTTTTTTTCAGGACATGTACTGGGATTTTCTGCACTGCGTAAAGCGTCAACATCGAAACAGAAGGTGAAAAAATTCTCGACATCTGAATAGAATGCATTTGATTACTATATACCTCGTTTCAATTGGAGTTTTATCAACAGAAAGGAACAAATAAAAATGGTTCCACATTCTTGTGAAAGTTCTAAGAAAATGCAAAGAAATCTAAAATCTGTAAAAGAATGTCGCTGGAAGCAACTGAGATGTCTTCGTAAAAGAATTTGAAAAATGAAAAAAAAAAAAAAAAGAATGGTATGCGAACTCTATTTTTCTTTACATGTGAAAAGAGACATGAAACGTGTTTTCCTGAGAAATAATGGCGTCAAGCAATTAATTCTCTGTGAAATCAAATTTAATGAAAAATGCCGAATTACTCCTTTTTATGCAGATTTTTTAGACGTGCAATCAGTGAAAATTTAAAAGCTCAGAAATCGTCAGTACAGAATTATTGTCAAAAGTTGAAATACATCACGTATAAGTACTGTTTAACTTTTATTAATATGCAATTCTTACATTCAACATAAGACTTTTTTTGCATGAGAAATGAACTATGTTTAGTGTTATTTATTTAACGCAAGTTCGACAAGGCTCTTGCATCCGTGTTTGCCCATATTTTGTAACAAGGATGATCGAACTTGAACTGAAAATGTCTTAATAATTTACTTTCTCTAGACCGTGGGTTGAAATCTAGAAATTGGTACACACTCTTAAAATCGCGCCAAGTCGCCAGATCTAGTGCAAATATTACTTTAATTAGCTTTGGCGACTTGGCGCCAATGAAGTGCAGTGGTCAAATCATTGCTTTGGCGATTATGTGGTATTTTAAGAGTACCAACTTCTAGATTTCAACCCCACCTTTATCTAACGTATATCGTTACTGCAAGTGCAAAATGTCGTATATTAAAGATTACATTTGGTTGAAATCCACTCGTTAGTACCTTTTGATATCGCCAACAGATGCCAACTCGCCAATGCTAAAATACAAGATGGCTGTTGAGCTAAGCAATTCAATAAAGCGGTCATAGTTCAAGATTTAGTGCTTAAAATTTAAACGAATTTTCATTTGCACCAGATAATTCGTTGATTTTTTTTTCGACTTCAAACTTTCATAGCCTTTGTTTCCGGTGTTAGCTATTTCGTTTTATGCCAATTGCAACTTGGCATCTGTTGGCGATATAAAAGGGTACCGACCAGAGAATTTACATCAAATTTACTTTTTGATATGCGACCATTTCTATTTTCAATGATGATGATGAAGAACTTGAATACTATACAGTACATAATCGGATGTATTGAAGCATTTCTCAGGAACGAAGTTTGCAGCATCTCTTCTGCGATGTTTTTTCAGCATTCGTTTGACAAAAGATTCTTTTATTCAAGATGGCACAAAGTTTAATAATGAAAACAAACCCCATTTATAACAAAGAGATAACTCGCCTTAAGCCAATTTTACTGGTCAAAGATAAATATATTCTGAATCCCTTTTTAACTATTCATTTTATTTTAATAACTATGCTAATGATTTTACTGATATGAAGCTGGGGTGCAGCTTTGATATACGACATCACTGGCGATATATTGTGATTTCGGCGACATTGGCGACTTTTTACTTTCGGCGCCGAAAGACGCTATTTTCCAGGTCAGAAGTAAAAGAATAAGCTAGATTACTACCATTCAATAAAAAAAGGGAGCTACGAGGTTCCCGCTTTGCTGAAAGTGAAGCCGCTGATGTTTTTTTAAGTTTAAAAAATTTGTCCTGAACGCGTTCGCAAGAGAACAATATGCAACAAAACAGTCGCCATGTTTGTTTAGGCAACACAACCGACGCCATGTTTGTTTAGGCAACACAACCGACGCCATGTTTGTTTACGCAATTAAAAAGTCGCTGAAACTGCAAAATATAACCAGTGATGCCGTGTAACAAAGCTGTTCCGAAACTGGGATTTATATAGTAAAATATGGTTAAACACGGTATGACCCCATTGACAATTTCACGAAATATTTTCCAATATTTGAGATGGCTGTCAGCCATTATATCTTAACTATGCTAAATCTAATACCAAATTTCTCGAGCTAACGCTTGAAAAAAAATTAGGTTCAAATCTAGAAGTTGGTACACACTCTTAAAACGCCGCCAAATCGCCAAAACAATACCTCGACCGCTGCACTTCAATGGCGCCAAGTCGCCAAAGCTAATACAAATCACACTTGCATCAGCTTTGGCGACTTGGCACCATTTTAAAAGTGTGTACCAAATTCTAGATTTCAGCCAAAAATTAAACTTTAATGACCATATTGTGTGCTTAAGGCTATTCCAATGCATGACAAGAAGACTGACATGACGCGATATTGACCCATTATTTCCAAAATATAGTCATAAAGTTAAAAGGAATTGTATTACATCTTTTTCCATGAATTATTTGAAGTGAATAAATTGAAGTAACTCTTAAAAGATACACATTTACTCCATAAATATTGGGTACTTTTCCGTTAGCCGGGCGCACGCGAAAAATCGCCAAAGAATGTAGAATTCCGCCAAATTTTGGCGATATTTGCGCCGGCGACTTGGCTCGCGTTTAGTTCACAATTGGCGACATTCACGCGTTTGGTTCACAATTGGCGACATTTGCACCGGGCGCAAGCGAAAAATCGCTAAAGAATGTAGAGTTCCGCCAAATTTTGGCGACATTTGCTCCTGCCTAACGGAAAAGTACCAAATATTGTTTAATACACTTTGAATTGCATAAATATAAAGATAAAAGTCAATAATAATACTCAGTTTGTGTGTAAGAAGGTATTGAATTCAAGTGATCAACAAGATACAGTGTTTTTACAAAGCTTCGTTACTATCACTTCCCTTGTTTTGTAGCTAGAATGAGAGCAACGATTAAGCCGTACAATCCAAGAACTTTAGCAAATATAAGAATCAAAATCATTCCGACGAAGAGTTTTTGTCCCTCTCACACCAGCATCGCCAACAATACCAATCACAAACCCAACAGCCAATCCACTGAGTTCTACAGACAATCCAGATGCAAAATGAAGAAATCCAGCAAACAGAGTGTAGATTGGAGGTGTCTCTATTGAATGATGGTTGAATTCAAATGATCAAAAGTTTGAAATGTTTATACAAAACTTCATTACCTTCACTTCCCTTGTTTTGTAGCTAGAATGAGAGCAACGATTAAGCCATACAATCCAAGGACTTCAGCAAATATAAGAATCAATATCATTCCGACGAAGAGCTTTTGTTGCTGAGCTGTCCCTCTCACACCAGCGTCGCCAACAATGCCAATCGCAAATCCAGCAGCCAATCCACTAAGACCTACAGATAATCCAGATCCAAAATGAAGAAATCCGGCGTACAGAGTGTAGACTGGCGGTTTATCTATCGCATTTACTATTAAAACAGCCACAACAAGTCCGTAAATGGCAATAATCCCACTCATAACTACTGGTATGATAGACTTCATGATTAATTCTGGTCTTCTAACTGCCATTGCACTTATTCCGACTCCAGACTTTGCTGTCCCATATGCAGCTCCAATTGCACTGAAAGATATAGCCGACACAGAACCCATCACGCCAAAGAAGACGGAGTACTCAGGAGCTTTATCGCCCATATTTATGTTGTAGAGATGACTTCAAATCTTAAGAGGAATATTCTGTCAAGCGTTTTGAAACAGTGCCTTCAATCGCTATTCACTTTCGGAGGTTATTTTTATACGAAATGCTTGAATAATATCTGTAATTCCTCTTAGCTTCAAAAACAGATGAGAAAGACTTTTGCTTATCACAATAACTAAAATTAACGATGTCATTTCCGAGCAACTAAATTCTTAACTCTGAATAACTCAATAAAACTCGTGACGTATTTTAAAAATCGTCACGAGTGAAACAAAAATGTTTTAAGGTGATACGAACTTTTAGACCGAAACTTTAAATCGTGATGATGTTTCAGGCTTAATTCGTAGATCTTTATTTTATTTTTAGAATTTATACTATTAATTATGTAGCAGCGAACACGTGCTCGCAAAACTATACTTAATAACATCGCAAAGCGCGCATATATAAATGTAGCAACTAAAATAATGAAGGTATTGTTAAATTTATAATTAAAAATATTTTTAAATAATTATTAAAATTAGATAAGAGATTGTACGGAAATACAATTGATATAAAAAAAATCCAATTTTGACGTAGACTTACGTCTCTCCATAGTGGTCTAATGGTGTGTCGAGAAAGGAAAAAATTATGACGCTTTTCGCGCTAAAGTTAAATGTTTATAGCTCCGCAACCAAATAACACCGAGAGTTGGTTTTAGTTTCATTTAACAGATAACGGTTGACATTGAAGATTGAAAAAAGAATGTTAGAATCTGGAATTATGGTTTAGTCCCAGTCGAGCTTCAAAGTAGGTGAAAATCAATAAAAAATTTTATGACGTCACAACGACCGATGCGAGCGCACGCAGACTATCAAAGTATATTTGACAATTCATTCATCGATCTCACGTTAACGCGAAATATTACCCAAGAATTGTTGAATTACGTCGAATTTAGTGGTAAAGTTAAACGCTTATAGTTCCGTAACTAAATAACATAGAGAGTTGGATTTAGTTTAACTTAACAGAGAAAGGTAGACATTGAAGATTCAGAAATAAATTCTAAAATTTGTAATTATGGTTTAGTCACAGTCGAGTTGCAAATTTGGTAAAAATAATTATTAATAAAAATTTTGATGACGTCACAGCGACTGATGCGCGCGCACGCATAGGTTGTGAGCAGTATATTAATGGGATTTTAGCAGATTAATAATTAATTCATTCAGAGTAATTTATTTAACAGAGGAAGGTCATAGAGCATAGAATAGGTCAAAATCACATAGCACTACTTTAATCACAGAAAGTCACAGTTGAGTAATCGATTAATAGTGAATTAATCGATTACTCAACTGTGACTTTCCTTAATTAATTCTTGTTAACAATTCTTGATTTAATTGAGCTGTCCTTTCCATCGATTTAATTGCGTTCAGTTGGTTTTAGTTTCATTTAACAGAGGAATGTCATAGAGCATAGGTCATAGGTCAAAGTCATATAGAACTACTTTAGTGACATAGAATAACTTTAGTCACAGAAAGTCATAAATGTTTATTTTATTTGTTTTCAATCAATCTTAAACATTTCTCTCGCATATATTATTATTCCCGCTATTTAAACACGTCAAATTTGACGGGATATTTTTCGAATGAAGAGCCAATTTGAACCTGTCAAACCATGACGGGTGGTTTTCTAGTATTCCAATAACAATAGAGCAATTAGTTGTTGCCACTATGAATCACATTTTAACAATTAGTTTTTGCCACTAGAACCATTAGTTGTTGCCATTATGAATCACGCTTGAACATTTAGTTGTTACCTCTATGAATTTGGTTTGAGCAGGAATTCATATTCGTGAAAATGCTTATTATTAATTTAATCTTTTTCCTTGAAAGTCTTCTTTGGCTACATTCTTAAAATATTGTTCTTCAAATTGTATGCCAGGAGGCTTCATATCCCATCACAGAGTAATTATGCATGATGTAGTGATGGGCAAAATCGTACCAATTTCTCTAAAACTACAAAATGGTGAGGTTGCCAACTTGAAACGATGTAGGTATATTGGAAATGGACCGTGGCTGGTGAAAAATAAAATTCCCTCTCTATTCCAGTGAAGTGGTTTAAAAGAAACTTTTCGAGTTATTACATAAGTCGATCTACCAGTATCACCATCTGTCCAAATGTTCTGCCACTATTTCAACAAATATTTTTGGATGTACCTACCTTTTAAGATGTAATATTGGATATTTCAATGAGAAAACACTAGATGATATTTCAATTGCCTGTTTTGCAAAATAATCTGCCTGCTCATTTCCAAAATAGCCAGATTGAGCTTTAATCCAAAATAGATATTCTGTGCCTCTAGTAGGTTGGTAAATAATGTCCTTGCTGTTTCATTTCTAGCCTTTGGATTAATCGATGCCAATATACTCTCTTTACTATCTACAAGTATTGATATATCCTCGTTAATATAATTTACTCTAGCGTACTCAACCGCTTTCAATAGGGCTATTAATTCTGCTTGATAGACTGAATTGTTATTTCTTATCTTAGTGGACTATTAGTAAGACACTAGATTGTCTTTTAAATCACAAAATGCAGCCCCTACACCTAAAGGGGTTTTAGTCCGGCAGTAAATATTCCAGATTTCGGATGAAAAAGTCCTCCATCCTCTAATGAAATTCGACTTTCATGAAGAAAAATTGATGAATGCTTAACCTATCCTACTTCTATGTGCTCTACATCCAAAGGGAGAAGTCCTTATGAATTTTAGAAGGGTTTATTTAATCTTGCTGTTGTAGTAATTCCGGCTACAAATTGTAACTTAAGTGGAAAAGGTGGTAATCCTTATATAACCTGAAGATCAGAAGTTGGAGTTGTCCTGTATGCTCCAGAAATTGATAATAAAAAGCCTCTTTGTAATGAGTTGAGTTTTCTTGATATCGGGTTTAGTTTTCTTGATGTCGGGTTTTTATTATCGGGATTTATCTGATCTAACGCCACCTTGAACCACCGATAATTATGACTACTAGAGTCACCTCATCGGTTTTAAATGGACAAAGCACGAACAACAGAGCCGACGCCCGCCACAACCAAAAGCCCGAACCAGTTTATTGAAAAACAAAATTTACAATTTCCAGAAAGGGATCATCTGACAGCAGGACATACTTGTTTAACCCGGCTTGGTAGAAATCACCCCCCGGCTCATTTGGTGATGGTGTGGATAAGTGATCGGCAAGTATTCTTCTTAATTACCTCTTGTATTTTCTGTCTAATGTTCATAAATATTTTTTTATTATCCTTGTAAACTTTTTTTGGATCCATCCTCGTATTTTATGATCCATTATTACAACTATTATGGAATACTAAGATCACAATTTCTCATTTGCACTATCGGACAGAGCCATTCATTTGAAATACAAATTTTACTGAAATTAATCTGTTAATTGATGAAACATGCCAAACTAAATAAAGGCAGGTAATAAAAAACTGGCCTCATCCTTTAGCCAAGTCGGGACATCATCATCGTCAAGCTATGACTGATGCAGTGATACCTTGAAGATGATACAGAGGTTCATTTGCTGTTTTGTAACGTCGAGTATGCTTGTTGCTTGAAGATGATACAGAGGTTCATTTGCTTTCTGTAACGTTGAGTATGCTTGTTGTTTGAAGGTGATACAGAGGTTTATTTGCTGTTCTGTAACAGTGAGTATGCTTGTTGCTTGAAGATGATACAGAGGTTCATATGCTGTTTTATAACGTTGAGTGTTGTTGTTGCTTGAAGATGATAGAGAGATTCATTTGCTGTTCTGTAACAGTGAGTATGCTTGCTGCTTGAAGATGATACAGAGGTTCATTTGGTGTTCTGTAGCGCTGAGTTTGCTTGTTGTTTGAAGATGTTACTCATTTTTATTTCATTTTCAAGCTATTTTGTAGCCAAAACAATTACATATTGGTGCAGAAAAACTTTATATGAATTTAATTCAAAATTGATTTCTTGAAAATGATGTAAGAATAATAAAAAAATCTCTTACTATTTCTTTTAATTTTGAGGCCTAGCTATACTTCTCCACTCGTCGGAATTTCCTCTTCGTGAGTGTTACCTAAAATATGAAGTTGATTTTCTTTAGAAAAAATAAATTGCCAAATGTAATAAAATGGTACTTATATGCAATATATGCTTAAGATTATCATTGCTTAAGATAGGAATGTAGGAAAGATGACGTAAAAAAATCAGACAATCTGTAAAGAATTATCGATATTAAAAATATTTAAAGGAATGTCCCAATTAAGAAATGAAGGCGAATAAACGTAAGTGATTTTATGAACATAAACATAATCAACTAAGTTAAATTAGTAAATAAATAAAATTTAAAAATAAATTTAAACATACATTACAAAATTTAAACAATGTTTATTTAGAATGCAATATGCCGCTGCATACAACAAACAAAGGAAGTCAATGAGAATTCAAAGAAAGTAAAAACCACGAAATAAACTCTGATAGAATCGAATTAAACAGACAAGGAATCCATTCTAGTCCATTTTTACTTTCTCGTATACAAAGTATACAGAGAGAAAGTATTGTAATCGTCAAAAAAAATTCGAACTCGAGATTTTGACGAGTCTCCACTTAGAAAGTATACGAGAAAGTTTAGGGGAGACCACTCTCGCTGGTTTCAAGAGAACTGAATTCGAAATGGATTCAAATAAATTGGGAAATTTTTCTGTAAGAGGCTTGACCTAAGTCTAACCAAAGCCTCTTCATAGCCCGAAATTTCCCAAACCACAAGAGAAACAAGATATGTAAACAATAAAAGAATTTTCAGAAAGAAAAATCATAACCCGCTAACATAATACCGCTAACAAGATTGATTTAAAAATTATTAGCCTTCCGGCAAAAATACCATCATAAAAAATATCAGTTTTGCTTTCTTTGAATTATCATTGACTTTATGAACAATGCAGTGAAATTTCCGCAACCGCATACGTGTCTCTTTATCCAAGGCCAAGAATGCGCTGTTTCAAAGTATCCGATTTATGTGCTTCACCCTGCGTAAATGAACTTAGAATTACATTATAAAACTCTAAATTCTTTAAATCTTCAACCTTTAGGACACTTCTTTACTACGCATACTTTTTATTTAATAGATTTTATGTAATATTTATCATTCATGTTTCGTAAGAACCAATATACGTGTCCTAGAAAGATAGTTTTTATCCTAAATATTAATAACAAAAATACGAATATGTGAAATTAAATGCAGTTTGCGGCAAAAGTAGGAAGAAATCTAAAAATTATTTTCTAGTCTCAATAGTTATGATGAAGATGGCGCTAATTACTTGGGAGCTGTAATAAAAACGAAAATGAATCTCTCAAGAGAAAGCTCGGCGTGTATTGTGGTTGGCGAAACAAAATCAACTTAATCATGCAAAGAAAGTTTCGCCTGATGCGCCATAAAAATTCACCAAATGTGCTTTCAATTTAAGCATGGGTAGAGAAGTTTAACCCCTTCATGGTCGGATTTTTTTTTCAAATTTCTGACACCGAAAAAGCATTTTTTTTAATTGCTGCAAATCAATATGTGTTCTATACTGAATCAAAAAATGCAAAATGTTTTTGTCAGTAAGCAGTTTCCGCTTGACCTACTGATGGTCATGCATGTGATATTCCGTTCACTAATCTCCAGTTTTCCCTGCAATGCGCTCAACTTTTAAATTAAAACAAAATACTCTCTGATAATATATTTTTCCAATCTATTGCTTTGAGGTATTTAAGACAAATATCTGCACGAAAAGAACTGTTAATGATATATAAAAAATGTTTTTTAAATGGCTTTACAACCTTACCATGAAAACAGCTTTCTTTCTTGACCATCAGAGCGTAAAAACCACATTGAAATAATTTATTGCCGTTTATTATTTATTGTTTTCTTTTAGAAATATTCAGAGGAACAAAGATACAAAAAATAATCGTGGAATTTAACGAGACGCGTATTGTAGCGACGAATTCATTTTCAACCATGCAATTTTTACTTTCTCGTATACGAAGTATACAAAGAGAATGTATTGTAATGGTCAAAAAACTCGAACTCGAAATTTTGACGAACCTTCTTGTTTTAGATCTCCTTGAGTCCGAAAAACACAATTTTGAAATTATGTCTGTCTGTCTGTGTGTCTGTTCGTCTATGAACACAATCACAGGAAGACTATTAGAGCTACGGGGATGAAATTTGGTATGTGATCTTGACACATAATTTGTAGGTTTCTTTCAAATTTTGGACAAAGTCCGTCTACGGAAAGTCTGTCTGTCCGTCTGTCCGAGTTCATGTGAACATGATAACTGAAAAACGTGAATAGCTAGATGGATAAAATTTGGTACACAGTTTTGTCATCAGGAATGCAGGTGTGTATGAAATTTTGGGTCAAATCCGTCAAAGGGTTGACTGTCTATTGGTCTGTATAATCTCATACTTGTAAAAATTATATCTCCTAAACACTTTGGCTTAGATAAATAAAAAAATGGTATGAAAGATGCTAACATTAATAATAGATATGTGCCCAATTTTCGTTTCAATCGGTTAAAAAACAGGCGTTCAAATTACATATTCAATTGTTTTTACTATTGTAGCGAATCCGTTATCCCCACGCACATGTTAGTCACTGGTTGGAAGCTGAAGGAACCTAGTGGATAGTCATAGCATTCTGGGTTACAGTAGCTTCGAATTTTTTATTCACACGGGGGAGGGGAAATTGCACTTTTTGGGCAAGTATATGAGAAGGTTTTGGGGAGACCACTCCCACTGGTTCTCTTCGTTGCATGACATGAGACGCCCACCGTAGGGGAGCAAAAAATCCGAACGTATGGCCAGCGACACCGACAAAGAATGGTTTAAAAGCACAAGATACGTTAAAATACGTTTCGTTCAATATGGTGGGAAATTCTCCGTGATACTAAATGAGCTCAAGTTGAGTTATACTAAATGTACTGTAAAAAAAACTGTCAGATTTCTTCATTCTTTTGCTGCAAAACCACATTTCATTTCACCTTTTAGCATTTTTATTTTCAATGTTTTGAAAAATATAGAGCTTGAATCCTTATATTTCCAAAACGAAATAAATAGTTTTAACTACAAAATAATTTAGAATTTTTCAATGCATAAACCATCAATAGCGCAAAAATTTAACAACTCGAAAAAGAAATGCAGAAAAGAGACACACTTGAATCTGAAATGACTCATTAGTATCGAGAAACTTCAAAGGAATGTCCAAATTAAGAAATGAAGGCGAATAAAGGCATCTAAAAATCTGCATTCGGAAGCAGATTTATTTAAATAAAGAACGCCTTCATTCCACGACAAATGGATCCAATATTTCCTCGGCGACTTTTCGAAAGCATTAAAACTTTAAAACGAAGCTTCAAAAGCGTACTTTCTCATTCCCTAACAGCTAATTCTAGTTGGGAATTGCAAAGATAAATCGAAAACTGTATTTGTCAGAGCAGATCTAAGTATGCATTAGCATTTTCAGGAACATAACATTTAAAGAGAATTTATTCTTTAATTTACCTGAAATTTGAGTTTTAATATTCATCTGAAGTCATTTTTCAACGCAATGTCTTTGTTTCTTGCGTTTCTAGTTTCTATCTATGCAGTATAGAATTATGGGAGTATTTATTGGAATGCAATGGCAGAAAATTTAAAGTTACAAGTAAAGAAATTGTATCATTTGTCTTGAGCTATTATCCATTTTTAATTCCCATAATTGGCTTGAAACCCTTTTTTAAATATTTTTTGATTTTAAAAATTATTGTCCTGTGAACAAGTACTCTTATTAAAGTATATTGTTTCATTCCAAATGAAACAGAATCATATTTAATATTTTATTTTATACAGAAGATTTTTTTAGATTAAATGTATGAAAGCGAAGGTAGTTTTACGATTCAGACAGTGACAGTAAAACATTAAAATTCAATTATTTTCCTTCCTTTTGCAGAGACTTGAAAAATTTGAATTTTATTTTGATAGTTATGGTTCATATATATATATATTCATTTTAAAACGATTAATTTATTTATAATATTAAAAAAAGATGTAAACATCTTTATGTGTAATTAATTGTTCAATTTTTACTGCGATAAAAATTGACAGTTGAAAATGGAAACATTTATCAGGCTTGAAAATTAATGTTTATTCAAATCTTTTCTGAAATTCCCATAATAGCTATACAATTCTGCAAATCTTAGCTCTACTCGCAAATAATATTTATTGGTCAACACAACGCTTTTTCGTCAAATTAAAGTAATATATCGCTTAGTAAATATTCATTCATATGTTCGCACAGCAAATATTAATTCATATGTTCGCTTAGTAAATATTCATTAACTTAAATTTTTAATAAAACGTAGTAACTAATCAACTTAGAGACGTTTGAAATTTCAATTAAATAAATTTGGAAGAAAACTAGACAGCTCTATTGCCGGAACATATTTCAGTCATGCATTCTCACATAGCACTTTTACCAAGGTTTCCTTCAAAAAAATACAAAACTTAAATGTAAATAAGTTTTTTGTAACTCATGAATCGTTATGGAAACAATTTATTCAAAATTTACAATCGGTTCTTCTGAAAATAATATAGGGGAGACCGGGGCAAGTTTGGTACAGGGGCAAGTTCACATAAGGCTTACATTTCACATACCATTGGTCGGGGGGAACCAGATATCGTTTCGGAAGAAGTGTCCCGGCTTCCATTAATACTCACGCCAGTTTGGAGTCTGTCTTGAAAGTGGACAGTGAAGTGGGCAACTTTTTCTCATTTTTTACCAGTTTAGTAAATTTTTACCCTTAATTATTGGCTTTGATAGAGCTCGTACTAATAGAATATTATAACTTATTATGGATTATCCTCTTAGGTTGTTCTTTTGTGGTTATTTTAAGCTATTTAGTTGATTATTTTTATTATGAATAAAGCTTATATGCTGAGTTATGACAAAAACATGGCGATGGGGCAAGTTTACACCTAGCGCATGGGGCAGGTTTACACAGTATGTAAACTTGCCCCATATCCATTTTTTGTTCGAACTGGCACAAGTTACACTTGCATTCCAAAGTCATTCCCAACACCTGAAGATGTGAGGCCATTTCTAGAAGCAAGGCGAAGGAAAAGAAGTAACAAAGGTAGGGGAAAAAGGCAAACATCAATTCTGACAGATACACATATAAAAAATATGTTGGCATGTCGTGAGTGTAAATTGCAGAGTAAAGCAGATACCAGGCAGTTTAAAATACAAAATAGCTTTAATCCAGTATACTTTAAAAATAAAGACATGCTGCTGTCTTGCAGCTTACACACTCACTGACAGCCATCCATTTGACTGACTGCTTGACTGCTTATTTAAAAACACAAATGAACAATATATATAGATTGTAACAACCAATCAACTTAGACTAGTGCCGTAACTTCGGCTACGTCACGAAATAAACCAATGAGATGCGTTTCATTCAGTGACTGAACAAGTTCATTTGAATTCCAACATATGGAGCAGTGCGATCCCGTACTGATGATTGCCAGATGCAGTTTTAAGCCCTACTGTTTAAAGTAAACGGAAAGGATTGTGCCTGTTTGTTGTGAAGTCTATAAAGCAGATCGGAAGATGAATATTCCGGGGGAATCTTCGCCATTAGCATTCCCGAAGTTGGATGATTCTAATTATACCTCATGGAAAGAAGACATGAAGGTCGTGCTCATGGATCGTGGTTGTTGGAGCTTCATAATTGAAGATAAGCCATGTCCTGAACAAGCTACTGAGAAAGAAAAGTTCGAGTTTGACTGGAGAAAGCAGAGATGTTACACTACAATTTACCAAGGCATCACAGTCCATTTTTTTGTTAGAACTGGCACAAGTTGCACTTGCATTCCAAAGTCATTCCCAACACCTGAAGATGTGAGGCCATTTCTACACTCATGTCCATAAATTAAGGATAATTCAGAATCACGCAGAAATTGAATTCTAAAATAAAAATTTCACCTGTAGAATTATCACACACATCTTGAAGAAGAATATGCAAATTACAGGAAACCACCAGATGGCGCGGATAGTACGTCACAATGACGAGAGTGTAAGAGAGGGGTATATAAGGAATGGTGGCAAGGAAGTAAAATTGTTCACAAGCGCTTTAAAAGCCTTTCAGTGCAATAACCGCATAGCTATGGCACAAAGGAAACATTTGGATGATTTTTTACGTGGTAGAATTATCGGACGACTGGAATGTGGACGTACCCAGCTGGAAGTATCCGAGGAACTTGGAATCGCCCAGAGTGTCATCTCCAGGCTTTGGCAACGATTCCAAGATGATGTTAATGTGAGTAGATGTTACAGCACAGGTCGCCCCCGAGTTACAACGCCGAATGAGGACCGGTATTTGGCAGTTACTGCCAAAAGAAACAGACGGAGCACAGCATCAGACCTGTCTCGTCTGCTTTCTTCAGCTCGCGGTACGACAGTTTCATGGCAGACCGTGTACAGACGCTTAGGGCACATTGGTCTATATGCTCGTAGGCCTGTCAGATGTGTTCCACTTACCGCAACTCACTGTCGCCTGCGATTATCCTGGAGTAGAGAGCATGCATTGTGGACGCCGCAACAGTGGTCTTGTGTGATGTTTTCCGACGAGTCCAGGTTTAGTTTGCAGTCTGATTCTCGCCGGACTTTCATATGGAGAGCGCCAGGTACCCGTTACCACCAAGAGAACACCATTGAACGACACCGTTACGGTGGTGCAGGATGGCTCGCTTGGGGAGGAATTATTCTTGGTTCCAGAACTGACCTGCATGTTCAGAGTGTAACTATGACAGGCCACATCTATCGGGATGTCATTCTGGAACAACATGTACGTTTGTTTCGGGGCGCCATGGGTGCTGAATTTCTGTTTATGGATGACAACGCCCGTCCTCACCGTGCAAACATTGTAGACGAATACCTTCAATCGGAGGATATTACCCGTATGGATTGGCCAGCATACTCACCGGACTTGAATCCAATAGAGCATGTGTGGGATATGCTTGGCCGACGAATTGCAGCCCGTCAACCCCCTCCCACCTGTCTACCGGAACTTCGGAGGGCATTGCTTGATGAGTGGTGTAATATTCCCCAAGATCAGATTGATAATTTGATACTCAGCGTGCCTAGGCGTTGTAAGGCCTGTATTGCATCGTCCGGGAGACATACTCCGTATTAACCATCATACTAACCATGTTATACTGTTTTTTTGTAAATAGGTTCTTTTTTGAAATTTGCTCCAGGGAGTAAAAATCGCAATTTTTATTAATTATGTCAAACATATAGCATCTGTTTTGCTCTTTACCTTTTGTTTAATAAATAGACTTTACAAATAAGTCAAATTTGTTTTGCTTCTGTCTCTTTCTTTGCCTGAACTTCATTATCCTTAATTTATGGACATGAGTGTAGAAGCAAGGCGAAGGAAAAGAAGTAACAAAGGTAGGGAAAAAAGGCAAACATCAATTCTGACAGATACACCTATAAAAAATGCTTTACAAATAGAGAAGGAGAAATCAATAAAGAGGAAATTAGCATCAACCCATCATACTATGTCCCAGTCAGTAAAATCCATCAAAACACGTTATAATAATGAAAAACAGTGTGGATAAAATTTAAAAATAAGAAAAACCTTGTTCTGAAAAAAAATGTGGAAAATGTTGATCATAAAAAGACACAAAAACGCAAGAATACTTTTGCTTCTGATAAAGAGGATGACGATGAAAATTGTCTGTGTATTTACTGTTTAAATCCATACGAACAATCAAGATCTGGCGAACAGTGGGTACAATATACCGAATGTAAGAGGTGGGCTCATGAGGACTGTATTACCAATGGACTGTATTACCAAATATTTTGTTTGTATGAATTGTGAATGATTTTGAAAACTATTAGGATTCACCGTAATTGTTTATAATATATTATGTACTTTTTGAAATAAACTAGGTTTCTTTGTATTTAATTTGTTGTATTTTAATCACTGTAAGTCTTCTATTTAATCATTTTTGGTGGTGAGTAAATGTGCCCCGGTCATGGGGCACGTTTACACAGGTGACATCATGGTAAAGTAAATGGTATAATTACAAAAATATATTAATTTAAAGTACTTAAAATATACACTAGATGCCTTAAAGTCTAACTAAGTAATTCGTAATGAAAATGAGATAAATACTTTAAATCCTTAAAATAGAAAAATAAAAGTTTTAAAAGTGTGTAAACCTGCCTCGGTCTCCCCTACGTATGTAAAAACGCATAATATTTTAAATCTAGAATGGAATATACCTTTAAATCTAGAATATAACTGTTTGTGCTGTGAAACTTTACTGGAAGCATGGTGTTAATTTGATTCCTACTCTAAGGTTAGTTCACTCTGAAAATGATGCCGTTTCATATGAACACAGAAACTAAACAAGTGCATTGTCTATTTATTAAATAACTTTTCCGATGTAATTTTATTTATTTTATAAATATATATATAATACATCATTAGTAAACTGTAACTTGAGAGGAACGTTCGTGAACCATTTGTCAAACATGATATTCCTTTTGAAGACTCTTGAGATAATTAATAAAAAATTCTGCAGACGATCTTTATGCTGCTGAACCTCTATCTTTGGTTCAATTTGACTCAAAAAGACATTCCATTCCACTACGACACGCTCCTGTCTCCGGAGACGAAAATCTCCGGTTTGCAGTTTGGATTGGTGTGCATAGAAACTTCAATGATCCAAGAAAAAAATTACATTCATTTGAAATACCATATCGTTTGGTATTAAGAATTAGTATATAAGAATCTCCCTTTATGAGTTCTAGTACAATCACCTTTCTTCAAAAGCATTGACAGTTTATTAATTAGTTTAAATTGCAACTTTGAATTTGTTAATAAGCTAGCAGATGAAATTTTAATGGAGTTTTGTAGTTTAAGATTAAGATTCAAAATGAGAAGAAGAGGATATTTAAGATGGTAGATAGAGATGATATCGTCGTTCGGGCAGAAGTCCAAAACTGCAGTTTCGAGATATGTTCATTTTAAACTTAATTATTTTTTCGTCTTTATGATAAATAGTAAAAATTATTTTACTGGTTTCTAGCTCCAACGGTTTATTTACTGATGTTTAAATAGTAGGTTTCTATCACGAAATAATTAATTGAAAATTCTAATCGACTGCAGTAGTCCATCAAAAGGTTTTTGTGGACTTCATTTTATCTTTAAGATTTTTTATTTTATTCAGTGTAATATGGTAAATTCAACAAAAGATCCTATTCTCAAAATAAGTTCCTAATTTCATTTCAAATAGAAACACGTTTGCTTTAAATTGCTAATAAGAATTTTTAGCGTTTCGGGAGTAATTACTAATAATAAGAAACTTTCAAACGGTCATATTAGGAAATAGAAACATACTGCTTACAGATTAAAATAAAGAATTAATCCCGCAAGATTTAAAAATATAAATCTATCAATGAAACTAAATGAGATTTCTTACAAAGTTATTGTTTTCTGACTTTAGACAATTGCGTTTCAGTGACAAGCATCTATATATTTAAAATAATTTGCAAAACTAAGTTTAGTTATATTAACGTCGGCTTTCAAGCAACACGAGGGCTATTTTGGGCAGGCCTTCATAATTTTGAACCGCTGTCCGATGACGAGGTCGACACATGAGCTGGCACCACCCTCTCTAAACTTCCATTCCCTTATACGCGGGACGAGCATCACCGTTGACTAACGTAATTTATTCCTCTCTATCTCAGAAGTAATTATTATTAATTTCTGTATTTTTAATTCTATGTTTGGTACAGTTTCTATTTGTGTTTTGTGTGTCGTTTGATGTGTAATATTGTTTGTGTATGTTTTGTTTTTATACTATGGGGTTTCAATATTTGACCTTTTTATATAACTGATTTTTACTGCTTTTTCTGTGTTTATTTGTTTGTTTCTTTTTCAATACTTATCTATTTTAATATATTTTTACTGTTCCTTGCTTGCCCGAGCAGTAAATCAAGCTATTTTCTCCCCACCGAGGTGGGTCGAACCATGTTTACACTCCCAGCTCTCTTGTATTTAAAATTACTGCCCCTGTTCGGGCAATGCCTGTAT
>BGPR01003869.1:55636-66025 GCA_013235015.1 Araneus ventricosus
TATAACTTATTTTATGCAGAAGATTTTAAGTTAAACCGTCTGGAAAAAGAAGGTAATGTTATGACTCAGACGATATTAAACTGTCCGCGACTGATTTGAAACAATATTTTTTAAAATAAAATTTAAAATTAAATTTTTCACCGTAAATTTTTATGTACAAATTAATATATTTATGAATATATAAATTAAAGACATGTTTAGTATCAATATTCAATTTAAATTGTATTACTATAAAAACATGGACATTCTCTTTTCCATTAAAATGAAAATACTCATTAAATATTAAGGATAAAGCATTGGCAGCATTGACATTTCTGTTTTTGCTTTTGTTATAAAGGTATTAACATGTGCTTTTTAATTAGTTTAAAATGAAAACTTTTCGGTAGGACATCTATTCGTTTTTAAACACTTTTATTTAACTTAACTTGTTTCATAATTAAAAAGATAGAATTTTGTAATCGTTTTTTTACATACTTTCTAATATGATATTTTAAAATTATGTACACTTATCTATTTTCAGTGACAATACACTATTTTAGAATTTATAAAACTTAAATTAATGAAAAGAATTAATTTAATTGAATTTTTATTCTAACCAGTAGCGCCATCTGGTATGTATTTGAAAAGATAAAAGATATCAAGATTCCATAATATTTATAATAATGAATCATAAAAACTAAGGATTAATAAATTCAATTTTTCAGCCCGCTAATAAAAGTGTGTTCTTAAAAGCATTTTTTACTTTGGACTTAGCTGTCCTATATTTATAAAATTAAGTAAATATCTCACGTTATTTTTTTTGGTAAAGCCTAAGTATTTATTTATACAAGTACTGTAATAATTACTTATAGAAATATAAATTCTTTAACTCATACAATTTTAATCAATTATATAATTGCATATACGAAATACCCATAAAGCTTCTTGTTTCCATTAGTAGTTTATCCATGGTGTTCCTTAATTATTCGTTTTGTAAAATCTTCTATTATTTTCTGAATATTATACAGCGTTTATAATCACTCATATACATAATTATCTGAAAATAAAATTTCTTGTATCTTTATACACGATTGTCCACAAAGGAAACAAATTAAAACTCGAATTCTACGTCTACCTTTCTTCAAAAGAGTTAATTGAGAAATTTGTAAGTTAGCCGTAAGTTATTCGCGAAATCGGTACGGTCATTAGAGTTTGATAACACACTCTTTGGTTTTTCCAATTATTTTAAATATATACAGGGTTCCCACTTATATCTGTTACACTCCTTAACGTCTAAACGGTGACAGCTTAGGCTATAAAATTGGTGTCTAGGTATAGTAAAAAGGGTATGCGTTACTCGATGAGACAACTTACAACGCCATCTATCGGTAAACTTTGGACTTAGCGGTCCTATCTCGTAAAAGGTGAAATATACGAGTAAAAAGCCAATTAGGAAGTTGTAGAACCCTCTCGATTTAGAACGAAGAGCTACCTAGCGCACATTAATACTCAAAACACTATGTAGAAAATCAACATTTCTTTGATTGTGCTTTTCAATACTATGAAATTCACAATCAAACGTCGTGAAACGTGAGCGAAGCGAGAAAAGACCACCTTACGGACTAAATACCAGCCTTTGTTGTGGCTCAGGGGAATGTGATACTTCCGCCAACATTGCAGGATCTTCGATGACGCATTACTGATGCTTGTGCCTCCGTAACACCTGCATGTTGCATAGTGTGCCGCGAGAAATCCAGTCCAGAGTTCAAATGTGTATAGTGGCTAACGGAGAGCATTTTGAGCAATATAAATAAATGATCCAGAAGACAGGGACATGTCTCGGTTGCTTTCTTCCACTCCTTATGACATGACAATTTTCGAAATCATGACCAAACAAATTTTCATTTTTTGCATTCAGTTTTGGGTATTAATGTGCGCGAGGTATCATTTCGTACTAAATCGAGAGTGATCTACAAGTTTCTAATTGACTGTTTTCTCGTATCTTCCACCGTTTACGAGATAGGATCGCTAATTCCAAAACTTGCAGATAGATGGCGCTGTAAGTTGTCTCATCGAGTAGCGCATAGCCTTTTTACTATGCCTAGACACCAACTTTATGACCTAAGCTATCACCGTTTAGAAGTTAAGGGGGTGTAACGGATATAAGTGGAAACCCTGTATAGATATTAATAAAGATGATGATACACGCAATAATATTTAGTCTATCAGCACAGTCATCAAGGTAAATAGAAATTTATTTCATGAAGCAGTCTCTTTTATTCGATTAATCAAAGTATTTTGAAGAAAAAGGGCCATAAATGTACTATTTATCGTATAGCACATTTTTGCTTTAAAATGATCATCAGTAAAAATCCATTCATTTCCCGATGTATTTATTATATATTCTTTAATTTTTAAAAAATAATACTTTTAGGTAGATTTCGGAGACTTTTCTTCTTTTCTTGTTTACATCATTCGGAGTGTTAAAGGATAAAGCGGTATCCTTTAATCATTCGATTGGCTTTTCGCTTTCTGTACCGCAGGGAAATTTTAAGTCGGAAATATCAGGAAAAAACTCCTTAAAATTCAACTTTGTTATATTCGTGTAAAGTTCATAGATTTTGTCAATTTTCTTTTTTTTCTCTGAAGCTATCGCTGTGTCTTAACATGTAGGTCGAAGGTGATTTATAAAGATGAAAGTTGAAACTAAGCAATCATCCGCATTTTTGCCTTCAGATTTGCATTAATTGCTTAAAATATACGTTGAATTTTGTTGCATAACTTTCAAGATTTGCAGATATTATAGATTATTCAAAAAGAAAATTCTACTGAAAGCAGATTCTGTTCGTTGCAAATAAATGCTTTTGTGTTTAATATCTCGCGCAATCAGAGTAGATTAGAAAGTGGTAAGATACTGCAAACAGAAAGTGAAAGAACTTTCATCTTTGTCATCATTTAACAATTAATATAAAAATGCCATAATATCTTCTTTTCTAGTGCTAAATGAAGTAAATTACGAGGATGTTTTAACCCTTTCTGGGGCGCAATAGTCTATTTTTTTTTGTGAAAACAACGTTAATGACTATAAATCCATTGGGGAAAAATAGAATTGGTGCTGCCATCTGTTGTCTTTATTAGATACTAAAAACGCATTCTTTCTAATAAATCGTCAAGCGACTACCGTCTGGATAAGAAATAAGCTCATTAGAAAGTGATTTCGACGAGAAATCACCGTCCCTGAAAGGAATAAAAAGGAAGGCAACAAAGAACTCTGACGGGAGCACAGATTATTTCCTAAATTCGAGCGAATTAAATCCCTGACTTGAGAACTGAGACGATCACAATATTCTAACGCACCGGTACATGAACTTGATTGCGGGGTAGCGGCATTGGAAGGTGGAGGCATCTTCTGATCTGGCAGCGAATCGCTGGACAGATGGAGGCAAAGTAAGAAGTGTGGTAAAGATTTTGCGTCCTTAAAAACGGCCCCTGCTGAAATTCGTCGACAAATACGGGCAGTGTACAGAATGGGAGTAATACCTCTAAAAAGTTCAGGTTTTGATGCATGGAAATGGATAAAGTCAGAACAGACATGCCAGGCAAACAAAGATGAATACTTTCAAGCACGTCTACCACAGAATAATTACAACACCCACCTTATATCCTGGACCTCGCAATAAGGAATTTTCATCTTTTCAGACATTTGAAGAAGGAGCTCGAAAGTCAGCATTCCAAAACCAATGCCGGAGTTCAGCAAGCCTTCTTGGCATGGCTCCACGTCTTGACACTGATTAATTTCTTCTATTCCATTTTCGATACGTATGTGTACCAATCGACAAATGCTTCTTCAACCAGCATCCCTATTAGCACAAGATATTGTGAGATATCTCTACGATGTTGCTCGATATTTTGAATACCGTACAATATCGTGAAGATATCGCAATGATATTGTCGGGCATTTTGTGCTATTAGGGATGGCTATGTGTAAGTAACATGTACCAGCGCCTTAATACGCTGTATATTCTCTCAGTGGGCTTGATGTCTTATATTTTGAACTGCCCTAGGACATTGATTTTACCACTTTCATAAAACTAAAATCTCCAGAATAGGCGAGTTCCTATTTCGCATTTAGTTATAAACAACTGTCGTTTTTCTTGCCGGAGGTCTTAACCCGAGAGGACTCGCGCCTCCTTAGCGAACGTTAAGACACGCGGGGGTTATAGAATAACCACAAACTTAAGTTAAATCCTGCGCTGTTAAAATCATTATATTTTTAAATTGAAAAAAAACTACTTTTGACATTTAGACATTAAGAATACAGTGCTTAACACAAATTAAACCTAATCCATTATTATTCACTTATAAAGCACGGATTTTTAAAGGGTTCCATGTGAAAAGTTTGGTGCGGATTTCTCGATAAATATATTTGTGCACTCTACAATTAAATATACCATGTTATCGTTGATGAATAACTCCCAACTCTTCAAAGAGCTTCTCCCATCTTTCGCTGGACCTTTTGTTCCAGGTAAGCGCGACACAATATTGTGACGACAAGTACGAATATTGTGCCTAAATTTTGTTTTTCTCCACTTAATAAAGAAAGATTTTAAGATATTATGTTTTAATTTAAAGAGGTTTCAACAATGTTTTCAATACGTGAAAAGGTGAACCTTTATTACAAGAACCATGTTGTAGTACAGAATTTCGGCTAAAAGTAGTTTTCTTACAACACTGTAGTGCAGGGTATACGCCAACTTTGATGAAAACCATTCCGAGTTATTCAATTCTTCATTTCCAGAATCTCCGTCGTCTTACGATTCCGTATCACATTCGCTGAAACTTTCATGATTTGAAAAATTCTCTTCTAAAATATCCTCAGGTCTATTGTCTTCATTGTCAAAGTCTGAATCTTCATCAGTTTCAACTTCAGCAAAAAGCTTAAGTCAACGCTCCATTTCTTTTTCATATGAAGTCGCCATTGTGAGCAGAAAGTAAACGCTTCCATTCGGAAAGAACAGCAACGAACTGACGTTATTAGCCGCGTGAAATAACTGGCTTGTGGAACAAATGGAAGGACGCGCGGAGTCATTCCATAACCCCTGTACCTGACAAAACGTGCATTAGGGGACGAGAAATTCCTGGAAAACTTTCTAAAACTTAGAAAAGGCAGAGGGTGGTGACTAACTCAGCTACTGATAAGAAAGAAATGAACGGGTGGCTATTATTCTAGGAATCGGAGTTTGCCGAGGGCTTGGGGTCATAAATAGACCCCCGAGCGTCCTCTCGGGTTAAACAGGGTTCCCAAAGGGTCGTTTACAAAATTTAAGGGTAAATCATTAGAACAGAAATGAGTAATTTTTTTAATGTTTGATGAGGTCGCAAAAGCAGAGGGCGACCTCTACAGGATGCACTTTCTCAGTGAGATAAGTCCGAAAAAAGCATATACGAGATAAAGTGTACAAAATAGGTTTAGTGGAGTACAAATTCAATAAAACACAACACAGCTGCATGAATAACCAGTGGTGGCTCGTCCATTAGGGCAGCAGAGCTGCAGCATCTCCTGAAATTATTTTTTAAATTGTATTTTTCGTTTGTAATCTTATTTGCTTACTTTTCCACTATCAGAGTTCAATGACTTACGAAAATGAAAAAAAATTGAAAAAAGTGCATAAAATGAATCCAAACGAAGAGAGACGCTCAGTGCTACAAAATAACGAGTTCCCCAAACCTGAAAAGCCGTTGATTGAAAATCCGGAGTGAAAAATCAACTCTTTCTTCCTTTAACTTAGACGGGCTATGGGCTGAAATTCAGCACAGCTCTGGCTGGCACAGAGCCAACTGATCGAAAAAAATGCTGTTTTTAATATATTATACTTTTTTTCCTCACTCTCACACAAGTTGCGATCTCATTGGTTTTTTATGAGTTTCGCTTTCGGTTCGTATTGCGACGACAGATTCAAGCAAATAATACTATTCTAAAACTTTCAAATTTTTAGAGTATTTTAGTAAAAAATGTATTTAATATGTTTCAGCTTAAAAGTAAATTTTCTGTGTGATGGTTATTTCATATTCATTTTTGAAAAGTGTTATCGAGTAAACTGGGCAAGGAGGAAAGAGCATATGTGGAGTTCCGATTATTATTATTTCGCCAAAGGAATCGTCACATCAACGTTCACTTTAATTTTTGTTAGTAAAACTAACAGAAAATGCCATATGCTGGTTACCTACTTTCTTTAAAAAGCAGGAAATTTCACATCTGGATTTGGAAATAAAAAATTTGGCCTACTTAGAGATAGAGTAGCTTTTAAAATTGTAATATCTTGATAAACATTTTTTGCAGCCCTATTCATTTCAGAGTTCACGTCGCCACTATGAATAAGATTACAAGTCGTATGCAGTATGGCAGATAGCACGGCAAGAACAGCGCAGTATAGCAGATACCATGGCAAGAACAGCGCAATATTGCAGATACCATGGCAAGAACAGCGCAATATGGCAGATACCATTGCAAGAACAGTGCAATATGGTAGATACCATGGCAAGAACAGCGCAGTATCAACAAAAAAATTTTAGTACTTAAAGTAAGTGTTCAAAGGTCTGACACCCTTCGCATGCTATTATGCCTTTCAGCAACGTTGTTTTGCTATTGTAAATTTCTATTTCATTAAACTTTTGTTGTACTCTTTATCCGGGGCACCTTTTTTAATTTAATTCACAGAAAAAGACACCTCAATAGCAGTTTCTCTTTGTTTTTTAGGGTCCATGTTCGATTGTAAAAATTACTTGTTTCGATGTGCCTGACTTACCCTTAAAGTTTCGAAGCGACCCTTATGGACTCCCTGAATAAAGAGAGATTGCTTATAGAACCATTGAACATTTTCAGAAAACTGTTTTTGAAATTCTAAAATCTAAATATGTGTCTGACCCAGCTGGCAATGATTTTTAATTCAATTTCATAATTAACGAGTTTTCTTATAGACGTGTGATACGAATTAATCCAGATTATCTGGTAAAGCTCTGAATATTCCAGCTTATAGACGGTTCCCAGAAATATCGCATTAACTACCAAAAAACATTTAGAAGTAACTAGTTTAGAAATAATTAGTTTGGATTTGAATTAGTCAATAATAATTCGAATTAGAGACAACATTTTAACATTATGCTAATGGCAAATTCAAGGAACCAGAACAAAAAATTGGAATTGTCGACGAATTCGTGTTCAAAACGTTTGAATTAGCTAAATTCCACAGCACAAGGAAATAAAAATATTTTTTTCTTCTCATCTGTCACAAAGGTGGGTAGAAAATCAAGGAATAAAATTAGAGTATATTTGTCATATTTCAAATACTGTCTATCTTCAGAAACGGTGAATCCTCCACGCTTTTGCACATGAGCCATTTAGCTTTGATTTCACCAAATATGGGTGAGATGAAGGAGAAGGTGTCTATTTTTCTATCAACCACTAAATAAAATAAAACTACACAAGTTTCGAATGAAAACAAAATAATTCGATGCAAAAATAACAGCTTAAAGAAAAACTGGATTAACAAAGAACTGCGGAAAAGCATTCTTCTCATTCACTGGCTATCACCCCTCTGTTGAGTAAACTCGTCCAAGGAAGAAAGGCGCGGGTTTCTGAAACGAACCGTACATATTATTCATATGCATTTACATTTGATGTCATGAGTATTAGAATTTTTAGGTAGTAAAAGGTAGATATCCTGATATCAAAGTAACAACAAAAACATTACCTGAAAAAAATAAAAACACTGTATAAAGTCTCATATAACTTATTGTAAACATAGCTTATTGTATCATAAAGTCTCAGCTTTAGCTTATTGTAAACATCAGAGAAAAACATTTACAGACGCCTTTTCATCAAGTCTCTTAAGAAAAGTAGATTATACATTCGAAAACTTTTGGAACTGAAGATTATGCGTGCACAGTTTAAATATTTACATAAAAGGTTTTTAGTTAATTCAACTATAAGAACTCTTTTAGATATTCGTTTAAATGTTGAAGGTGTTAGTTCTCGTCTTTAGAAATTCAGCTTACATTGAAGTCAGTTTCTAAAATGCCATAAAGCAATATTTATCCTTGGATATTGAGGAACATTTTTCAAACTATCTTCTTATACAGGCTGATGAAACTCTTAAGAATACACAAACATTGTCATCTCTCTTCGGTGGGTACAAAAGATGAAAGGAAAAAATATTTACTTCAATGTAACAAAGTTGATAAAGTATACAATAACTCCATTGTGAATCATTTTTACAAATATTGCGATAGATAATATGAAATTCATTTTTTAAATATATTTATCTGCAAATGTTTACAGAAGTCTGAATATAATATAATCTATATTATTCTTGTAATAGTTTATGAACTTTCAGAACAAAGCATTTTTCATCAGAAAAAAATGACATACTTGGGCTCATGCATTATCGATTTAAGAATAAAAAAATTGCTTAAATTGTGCTTAAAGAAATTGGTGGCTCAGTATGGGCAATAGATTTCCTTGATTCGACCAATGACAGAATATTTTAAGCAACTTTTTCGTACTATAAAGTCTAGTTTATGAAAATTAATTACATTGTCTTGAAGGAAAATAAACCGCAAAAAATTGTACTACTTTTTTTTCATTCAAATTTCTTCTCTGACACTGTTTATACAATGTCGGTAATGACATGTGCGTGTAGCAGTGTACACAGAAAACATCAGAAATGATGTTTTCTGTGTACACATTACAGTACATCATTTCTGTGTACACAACACAATAAATCATTTCTGTGTACACATCACATTCTGCGTACACAGAAAACATCAGAAATAATGTTTAATGTGTACACATCACAGTACATCATTTCTGTGTACACATCACTTTCTGTGTACATAGAAAATATCAGAATTAATATGTAAAAATGTAAACTGCCACGTAAGTTATTACATTATTAAGTAAGTGAACATAGTATGCAGTTCATTTTTTAAATATATTTTCTGCAAATATTTACAGAAGTCTGAATATAATATAATCTATATTATTCTAGTAATAATTTATGAACTTGCAGAACAAAGATTTTTTCATCAGAAAATAAAATAACATGCTTGGGTTCATGCATTTTGTGCTTTTGTGAATTTAAGAATAAAAAAATTGTTTTTATTGTGCTTAAAGAAATTAGTGGCTCGATATGGGTAATATGTTTCCTTGATTGAACCGATAACAGAATTTTTAAAGCTATTTTTTGTACTATAAAATGAATTTTGTACTATGAATGAATGCAAAATTAATTTCATTTTCTTCCCAGCAGCACAAAGACATTATACGATATTATACCATATTGAACAATATTCACAATATTTTATAATATTGTGCCATATTGAACAATATTCATAATATTGTACAATATCGTGTAATATTTTATAATATCGAACAATATTGTATAAAATCGTGGAACATGTTGTGCTACTTGGGCTTCAAGATAAATAAACTGCAAAAAAATTCGACTACTTGTTTTTCATTAAAATGACTTTTCTATCACTTAACATGCAGAGTCGGGAATGATATGTGCGTAAAAATACCCACACTGGCCCGGCCTACCCAAAAAGGGTGTAAGGCCAGTAGAGGATCAGTGGGGAGACCTCCACCAGCATGTGGAGGACGGGATTTATTGGGTACAATAAAAAAATGATACAGGCATTGCCCGAACAGGGGCAGTAATTTTAAATACAAGAGAGCTGGGAGTGTAAACATGGTTCGACCCACCTCGGTGGGGAGAAAATAGCTTGAATTACTGCTCGGGCAAACAAGGAACAGTAAAAATATATAAAAATAGATAAGTATTGAAAAAGAAACAAACAAAAAAAAAATAAACACAGAAAAAGCAGTAAAAATCAGATATATAAAAAGGTCAAATATTTTGAAACCCCATAATATAAAAACAAAACATACACAAACAATATTACACATCAAACGACACACAAAACACAGATAGAAACTGTACCAAACATAGAATTAAAAATACATAAATTAATAATAATAATAAAAATTACTTCTGAGATAGAGAGGAATAAATTCCGTTAGTCAACGGTAATGCACGTCCCGCGTATAAGGGAATATCAAATTATCAGTTACAGAATGTTTTTTTGAGTAAAACTGCGCAAGTTAAAAATTACTTTATGTCCTATACAGGATAAAAACGGCCAATGGGAGAGGAAAAGGAATGAAATTTTGTGGTCTAAAAATAAAAACAAGGTCAAAAAGTAGAATGCATAGCCCCATCCCCCCAAAAAAATCTAAACAACGTTAGGGCATTGACAACGTGGCAACAGGTTTCCAGAACTGCGGAGAGACTCGGGAATTGGAACAGTCATCTATTGTCGGAGCCAATGGACCAATAGCTGCCATAGGGC
>BGPR01003869.1:71991-89084 GCA_013235015.1 Araneus ventricosus
TGTTTTATTATGCGAGACAGTAATCTCAACCATCAAAAATGTTGTTTACTCTAAAATTCAGATATTTTTTCGCCCGTAATGAAAATAATTTCCTTGCAAACATACACAGTGATCCTTTAAGATATTTTCCACCTTTCTTGCTATTGTTTTATTATGCGAGACAGTCATCACAACGATCAAAAATGTTGTTTGCTCCCAAATTCAGATAAATTTTTTTTCGCCCATAAATGAAAATAATTTCCTTGCAAACATACACAGTGATCCTTTAAGATATTTTCCCCCTTTCCTGCTATTGTTTTACTATGCGAGACAGTCATCTCAACGATAAAACAGGGCCGGCCTGAAAAAAAGCGGGGCCTGGTGCAAAGTTGATTTGCAGGGTCTTGAAACAAATTTCGTGCAATAAAATAATTAATTGCTTTTGTTATTTATTACATTGCACAAATTGGTATATTAAGGACTTAAGGAATACATGAAAATGATACATAACTAAAATATTTTTATAAAGGTAACAATTCAATCACATTCAAAATCTTTCACAAATCAAATAACAAAAATAATGGCTTCATAAACTCATAAAATACAATTTGGAATACGACTTAATAGAATAAAGTAAGAATATGTTATTTTTGTTTCATTTTTTTACATTCATTATAGCAAATTCGCTGATAATATAATCATAATTTAATTTTATAGCTAATTTGGATTCTACAGGTATCAGGGCAAAGAAAACGAATCGTTCTGAACAAATGCTAGTTCTAAAGCAATTTTTTTTCTTATTTTCAATTATGAGAAAGACATTTCTGCAGATACCTTTGTCATTAGTAAGGTTAATATATTTTTCGGAACAGTCCCAAAATTGGGGTTTAATTTAAATGAATTATTTTTAAATAAATGTTTTAATACCGTGTCCCTGAATGTCAAAAGTCGACCACAAATTTTGATTCCATTGAATAAATCAATATCGCTTTATAAAGTTGCATTTAAGTCTTTGCAACATCTAAGAAGATCGTCTTCAGACAGTTTTTTTAAATTGCCCACGCGACCCTGCTTACCGAAAATGTGTAAAGCATCTTCAGAGAGTTTGTGAATATTATCCTAATTATATAAAAATCCATATGACGTCTTTTGCTCGCGGTAAATTTCGAATCTTTTCTAAAAAGAAAAAGTGGCACTATTGATTATGACTAGAAAATGGATGACTGGCAGATGAAATAGACTGATCGGTTGCCTCAAAGACAAATTGTTTTTCCCCACCCAGTTCTTTGATTCTTAAATTCAGGTGTCGCCTTCAATTAACCATTCAACTATTTTCTTTGCCCAGTTGTTAAAAGCAGAATGGCGATATTTTTCAAATCGAAATTTCACAGTACTTTTGGTCGGTAATATTTTCCTGTCAAGTTTTTTGCCGTTTCAACACAAATCGTTCTTGTAAACAGGGCCAGGTTATCAAATAGACAATTGCCTAGGGGCTCAATAACTTTGCGGTTCCCAATGCCTAATTATCTTTATTATGCATTATTTTGAAGGTGATTTAATTTAGTACTTTCATTTAATTTACAAGAGCAGTATACTCGTACTAATTCAAATTGAAATCGGGTGTCGCTTAAATTTAAGAACATTATTCTTAGGATTTTTTTTCATGTTTTCAATTGCGCAAGCATATCAGTGTAATCCAGTTTGCTTTACCATTTTTCTGGCTGAAAAATATCCCTATAAAATTTATATTAGATTTTTTAGACTGTGTAAAGAAAATTGTAATTTTTGCACCATTCATTAAAAAAATACTTTTAACTTCAAATTTTGAATTTTTATTATTCCTGAGATATTGAAACCACTCTCATGAAGATGATTGGAAAATTAAGTATTTTTTTAAATTTTAGTCTGTCTTAATAGTTGTTACTTAATAAGCGCTTGTATGAAAAGCAATAAAAAAATATTTGGTTATGAAACTGAGGAGAAAGGAAACCGAAACTTGCCCTATAGACTCTATAAGGCTTAAACCGGCCCTGCTTCTATATTCACATCACTTTCTGATTCATCTACATTAATGTATCTTAAAATAACAGACAATTGTCCTTGATGGCTCAAGCCTACAGTGCAATCTAGTAAAATTGTGAAATGCTTAGCTTTCTTAACTAAATTTATTGTTTCCTTTCTAATTGAATATAAAATACTAGTCATTTTATAAGTATAAAATTATAGCCACTATTCATATACAAACACATTGTAAACGTTGTGTTTCGTTTTTAACTATTTTTTCATATTCTTTATCAATAGTGTTTCTCAGTTTGAAAGTGTTCTTAATTTGTAACAGTTTGTGTGCAGCTTGTGAGCTGTTATAATCTTTCATGATTTAAACTTAAAGAACACAACCTTGCCTTAGATTGGTTAATGTAAAATGTGCACAAATTGCATAATTATATTTAAATGTATGTATATTTGGATTTTCAAAAAAGAAAGCATTTTCTTTTTGAAAAATCAGTCAGCGGCGCGGGGCCTTCAGAAAATGCGGTGCCTAGTGCGGTCGCACCGTTCGCACCTCCCTCCGGCCGGTCCTGCGATCAAAAATGTTGTTTGCTCTGAGATTCAGATAACTTTTTTGTCACCCGTAAATAAAAATAATTTCCTTGCAAACATACACAGTTATCCTTTAATTTCTTTTCCACCTTTTCTACTATTGTTTTATTAAGCGAGACAGTCATCTCAACGATCAAAAGCCATTTGCTATCTTTTTCTGTTAAGTGAAGTTGGCAAGAGCATTCAACTAAGCGAGAGCTTCGATGAAAGGATTTTTCTTTCACTCTAGTGTAAATAGGGAAGAAATAAAACATCTGATATTGGGAATTCACATCCAATGAATTTTTTTGTCTAATACAACAAATACAGTTGTGACGCTTTATTTAATTTAGACTCTGTCTTTGAAAGAGACGAACAATTCATTCTAAAAAGTCTTAGCGTCTCGTTAAATGTTTTTCGATTTGTAATTTTTCAGTAGTTTCTAGAAAATATTTTTCTTGTTAAGAATGAAAATTTTTATCCAAACTCTGTAAAGTTCATCAATCATCTTCTGTAGAAGAAAGTTCTGTTTAATCCTTAAATGATTTGGTGAGTTAAAGATATATGGAGAACATATATTTTAAGAAACGCATTTCTTTGTATTTTCTCTTGTAATAACAAAGGCGAATGTGTGTCTGTTGGCGCTCTGTAGGTGAGACCGTTTGACACAGAAATACTAAATTTGGCACAGATATAATTTGATGGATGGGAACCATTTTTAAAAAATTATAATCAGAAATTTGATCAATTAAAAAGTAAGCATATTTTTGGTGTTTTCCACAAAAAAATGGTTTTTGCACCATTTTAAAATTCAAAATAAAAATTTTTTTCAATGATGCTAATTTAGCTGCCGAAAAACTTTGTGATCTAATCTTAATAAATTTTTAAAAAATATTTTAGAAATATTTTACAATACTTTCCATTGCTGCAACGAAATTTAAACCGTTTTCATTGTTGATATAAGTGATTAATTGCGTGTATCTTTTCCATTATTGAAAGGTATCCTAGTTAATTTTCCGTTCTTTTTTCATTTCATCAGTTCTTTTGTGTGCTTGAAATCTGTAGATAAAATCCTCTAATATATTAAGTATATTAGGAAATATATCCGGTAGGCTGGAAGATTATGGCTGTTAATCTTTAATTATTTCTATCGACAGGTTCTAATTCAGCAAACATGCTCTTGGACATGAAATGCTCCCCGCCATTTTAATACCGAAATCATATGCATATTTTTCAAGAGGAATAAGCAAGTGAAATGGATGTTGGCAGGGTGAGATTAGATGTTACAGCTACTTGACTTCATTAGTGACGATTTTTAAACGCTTTTACTAAGTTGGAAATGTTTCATGTTTGTATGTAAGGTTGGAATTTTGTGATCGATTTTTCGCTCACTTCTTAATGCACTAGAGTTCTGAAATTTTGTATATGTATTGTATCTTAATGACAATGCAATTTTTTAATAATTTTAGAGCTCTCAATTTTTAATTTAAAAAAAAATTGCAAAATAACGTTTGCACTCGGTAGGTTTACGTGGCGCCATCTATAGAATTTTTGAGAACATTGGTAAAAGCGTTTTTAAAAAAGTTTTTTACACATCTCTTGTTAAGTAGACAATGAACAGAACAGGCTCAAGTCTATTTAAAAACACGGTTTAAATGTCCATATCAATTTGAAGTTTAAAATTACTTTAATAAGGGAACACTGATTGTCCAATTATGAACAGGAGATTCAATTGAAATTAAGCATAATCTGTATTTTTGGCGAACAAGTTGGTCGCCGAATGTGGCTAGATTTTAATAATAATAATGTTCATCGAAGAATATTTTTAAAAAATACATATTACTAGCAGTGCGCGCAAGGCGTTGCCCGTGGAATCAGGACTTCAACAGAATGAAAAAAAGAAAGAAACGCCCACAATGACACGAAAAAGTTTTAAAACAAAATCAAAACAAAAGATACACATTATTGATTTTCCCGCTTGTTTGTCTTCGCGATAATGGCATTTGAACGGTAGGAAAACAGTACAGATTACATTAATCCAATACAATGTTAAAAAATTTCAACGTGAAAATCATAAAAAGCCCAGAATCTCACACACAGACATTTCCTTTATAAGTTTAGATTTATCATTCTGATGATTTTACTTTGATATTACTTCGTTTTCTTATAACGAAATAATTTTTTTAAAAAAACATACTTTCACATCTTTATTATAATCCTGCTTTGAGGTACAGTATGCACAATGTTTATGTTTAATCAAATTATATATATATATATATATATATCAGTAAAATTTGCTTTATTTCACCACTGGCATTTCATAATTTCACGATTTCAAGTTAGAACGTTCCGGTATTGCTTGCTTTACGACTGCGTCCAGCGAAATGATTTCTAATTATTCCGTGAGAAATGCAGACAGGGAATAAATCTCGGCTGTTTTTTTTCCCGCCAGATGACGTAGCCAGGGCAAAACCGTGACCTTCAGTATAAGCAGGTTTATTTCGTAGGTTACGGCGAAACGGTGTGTTTCTTTACTGTCGGCATTCGAGAAAAATTCTCGGATCCCATCAAAAAATAAATTAATTTAAAATCGGAGAAATAAAATATTTTAACCGTTCTTGTTCTAAATCAAAGAAAAATAATTGATTTACTACCTAAAAAAATTCTAAAATCATATCCCTATTACCCAAGTAGCACGTAATATTGTATAATATCATAAAATTCGCAAAAGTAATATTTTACAATATTTTTCCCAATATTAAAACAGTGTAAAACGTAAGATTTTTTCAATATTGCACAATGTTTTTTTCATAATATTGTACAATATTATGTAAATTTGCATCGTATTATACAATATTTTATTATTTTATCCAACAGTATATAATATTATACAGCATTGACTAACATTGTATGATGTTATACAGTATTGAATAACATTGTATGATGTTACAGAGTATTGAATAATATTGTATGCTGTTATACAGTGTTTAATAACATTGCATGATTTTATACAGTATTATACACCATTGTATAGTATTATATAGTATTTGATAACATTGTATAATACAGTGCTGTATTTAATAATATTATATACCATTGCATAGTTTACTATAGTATTCTGTATTATTCAGTACTCAATTTTTTTGTACCGGTTATACTATTATTTGAAAGTCCAAAAATCCATATCTTAACTTTAAAAAAATTTCAGATGAAAATATGATACAGCATGTACTTATAATACTCTAGCTGAAGATTTATATTTTTGAATAATTCTACAATAGTAGAATATAATTAACAACTGAAAAAATATAGAATTAACAGTCGAACCAAAGATGCACTCTTAAAATAATTCCAGTACAAAGCAAGCAATTAAGGGTGCAAATTTGTTGTTAATTCATTTTGAAATATTAAAGAATTCCAGGAATAAATTAGAAACTTTTTCTTTTAAGATCTAATCAAATCTTAATCAAGCATGCTCATATAAAATGCCACGAAGTCACCGTAAGTAAATTATTCTGAAGCTTGTTTTTTCTACTCAGACATTTTAGAGAGTACAATTCGTATATTATAATAACCTTTTTATAATTATCAAAAACTGAGGTTCGCTGGTGTGATTATAGAATTAAATTTGATAACATGTTCATTTTCATAAAGAATGATCAAGTGATTTTATAATTTCACAAAAATTTATCTTAGAATTAAAAACAATTTGTTAGTAAGGTTATCGGTGGGCAAGTGTTCACTATATAAAATATATTCAAAAATTGATAAGTTTTTGAAATGACTACTTTTTAAATTTTTAGCATTATACCTGAATTAGGCTATAAGTAACTACAATTTACCCTCAGTATCTGATTTAAAAAAATAGCTGAAAGGGAGCCATTCATTTAAATTTTTTTAAATCAAACTAACATTTTCTGATAATTTAATAATTAGCAAAAACTGTTGGAGAAAGTGTGTTTTTAATTCATGTGAAAATTTTATAAAAGACATATGAAATATTCTACTCATTAGAAATACCACCACAAAATTAAATATAATGCATATAAAATCAATTTTAATCCAAAGCACTCCAGATGGTAAGCTGGCTTTTGTTGATCCTGGAACCACTATCCCAATCAGTAGCAGTGGCAAGCACTCGATCAAATTTATCCGCTAAATCTTCTTTGGCAACATTTGGAAACTTAAGTGCAGCAGCAGCTGTAAAAAAAGGAATATAAAAAAATTAGCTTCAAATTGTTACAATTTTTTCATCATCATTCAAAGACATTTTTCATTCCATATTTATATTAATTACTCTAATGACATATTATATTACTGACTATAAAAATTAGATTCCTTTCCATTTTTATAAGCTTTTCCTACAGAGATATGGGGGAAAACATTGGAATAAGAGTTGTGAATTTGTGTTATATGGTGTAAGTTATTTTTAAAATCTTTTTCAATGTATGCATTTAACAGTACATTAAATTGTAGCATTTGAAACGAAATCAATGGATCTTCATTTTCTTAAATTAGATATGGAAACAAATTTAAAAAGTAATCAATAAAATAGTTTGAAACGGAAATCATCATGACAACTTGACTTTAGTAAGTCATCTCTTCACTGTAATTATCTTATAAGTAAATTGCGTAACATTTTTAAATATCCAGCACAATTACAGTAGATCTAAAGTTGTGTATTCTTAAATAAAAATATTCTTACTTTTATTTGTGTAAACAAACATGAATTTTTCAAAAAAAATACTAAGTAATAAAAACAAGCAAGATTGTATATTCTTAATCATTAGAAAATGCTATAAAAATATTTGAAAAAACACTTTTTAATAAATTACTAGTTATTATAGCTAAATAAAATTAAGTGTGATGCTTTTTAAAAATTGTTAAAGTTTGTATATATATTATATAAGTTACTTACCAAGAATTGCATTATAAACCTCTCCCAAAGATTCAAAAGAATTCTTGCCATTAACCCTCTGATTCCTAAGGCCATTGAAATAAAGGGACCTCAAAATATGGGAACGTCCGAGCTCCTCTATCAAAGATAAGAGAAATTCACTTTCCCTGTCTAAAACCACAATGACAGCTGCCATTATCCGAATTGCAAGAAAACTCCCCTCTTCCCCAAGACATCTGGACGAACCACTCTAAAGAAGAAAGCACGCACCCCGTGCGTGAAATCAATCACACCCGCGAAAATTCTAGAGTGATATTCGGACGGCTATCGTCTTTTGCTTGAAGGGACGTATGGGACGGTCTCGTATCAATAGAGTTAAGGCTCAAACGGCTATATAAGATGGCTACACTTTTATGCAGTAATTTTCTGGACACGCTTAGAAGAAAAGCAGATATTGTTCTACTACAGGAACATCCATAGAGGTAACGAGCCTGAAATGAAACAATAAGAAGCTTCGTTTTTTATTATAAAATACATTTTAACGTAAGATGCTCTAACACAAGCTCTGAAGTATTTAGAAACTATAAAATTTTACAGAAACAAAATTTTATAAAATGAATCCCACAACAAATTAGTTTATTATTAAACACATTTGTTGTGGTGCTATTCATTGTGTGAAAAATAAGATTAGTTGCTAGTGACATACTCCATAGCATGATCTGTTTGGATTTGTTTAGTGGCCTGATGCCAAAAGCCTATTTCATTAAAACGACATTTTAGCATATCTCCATGCTATTTAATTCAAATACAAATGCACTCCTACTTTAATTTATGAATCACCTTAACCTTTAGTTCCCCCCCCCACACTTCAAAGAAACTTATTAGATAGAAACTTTTAGCCAAGTTATATTTCTTAACAAAGCAGGAGTCAAATGTTTGTCTTCTCTTAGACAAAAATTCATTCGCTTCAATTGACTTTCTGTTTCTGATGGAAGGAAAATTCCATCGGGGGAGAAAACAGTCCATGGATTGGCTCATTTTTACTTAGCACTTCTAATAATGCATATTGCATCTTCGCCTGTTCTGATTTTAAACTTTTTAAGTCATTTTGAATGCATTCTAAGCATTTTAATACCCGAGCAACTAAATTAGGAATAGAAAAGCATCAATATACTTACACACAAAATGTAATAAAAAGAAATGCCAAATAAGGGTGCAATTCAAATGTAAGACAAAAAAAATTAAATATCAACAGTATATGATCTGAAATTCTTCTACAAAGACTATGATTCAAACAGATAGCTTTATGAAACTTTAATAGTATGGAACAGCATTAATATTGAGAAATTAATAGTAATATAAACAAAATGAATTAAAATAGTCCATAACAGCATCAGTTATGGATACTGTTAAATTTTATAGAGTAGAAATCAAATTACTTATAATTCCTTTAAGAAATTAAAATCATTAACTTACAAATAGTAATCACTGTATTTCCTTCCCGGGGAGAAGGAGGAACTGGCTGTGGAGTTGGAGGAATCGATTGTGGGATTGGAGGAGCTGGTTGTGGGAGGTTTCTTGAACTAATAAAGAACACTAAAAACAGCAATTAGTCTCTTTAAGTTCAATGGAATTCTATGAATTATCTACACAACAACTTACAGTGTGCTAGAAACAATTCAATATGTAGGCAATGTTGCCTACATTTTGTTTTGTCTAAGCATGTTATTGGTTGCCGTAGGTAACCTTGATCCAAGACATAAATTAAAATACTTGTAAAAAAGGACTGAAAAAGTAAATGGGTTTTTAGTCAGTTTTAAAATGAGATAGCAAATAACTTAAAAATATAAATAACCATTTAAATGCTTTTTTCCTTTTCTTAACAATAAGTTAACAATAAAAGGTAAAACTAATTGCAATGTTTAATCTTATTTTTTAATAGTTATAAATACATGCATTTTATAAGTAGTGTTGATCCGCATATTAATGCGAGACAATTTAAATAATCACTGTCACTTACATTACTGTTATTTTCAAAAATGGGGGGCGGGAAAGGAATGCAAGTGTATTATTGCAATTTTAATATATTCCCAAGAAATTATAGAAAAGAAATCTGAAGGTGACTTATCTAATTTTAGCCCACAGTTTAATACCCAGAACTGAATTTAATTTATAATTCAAATAAGTACTGTTATTTGGTTAAAAACGCATATAAATACAATTTTGTTCAAAATATGAAATATAGGAATATACAGATAATGCTTTATATATTTTAAAACAATTACCCAACTGTGCATACCAGAGAGAGATTCCTGACTTTCATCTTCCATTCTGGAAGTAAATGAGAGGATTTCTATAATAATAATTAAAAAAGTGAGCTTTCATGCCATCTATCTTCCAGTACACATATTTCTTGTCAAAGTGTTCCTTTTTAAATATATACCTCTTGAGCTAGGAGGATTGGGGACCTGAAATTTTTTGTTCTGGGCATATCCATTAGGTATATACATATCATCCTCTGTTGACGAGTCATATCGCTGGGGCCTTGCCCTTTTCCTTGGTCGATTAATATTCTCCTGCTCAGGAGCGGATTAAGCTTTTTGGGGGGCCCTGGCGCTGAAGTTCTTGGGAGCCCTCTGATAGCACCGCAAATATGTGCTTGTGAATTTCGGCGTGTCTTATCAGGGGCGGATTTTGTCAATATTAGGCCACAGGCGCCAAACTGACTTGAGGCCCCCTCCGTCTACCCAATGTATAAAATTCGCCGTCGGCTTAGCCTTACGATGTGCATAAAATAGTTTTGAGGCCGTCTACCCTTAACCAATGTCGTAATTCGCCGTCGGCACAGCACTACAATTTACGTCCAATAGGTTTTGAGATCCCCTCAATAAGGAATGTCGCTAATTCGCCATCAGTTTGCACCAATGTGTATGTTGAATGGATTTTGACGCCCCCTGGATTTTCGAGGCACGAGGCGAGTGCCTCTAACACTTGTGCGGAAAACCGGCACTGCTCCTGCTCCGATTGAGAAGAATCAGCTCCTATATTTGAAGTATCTTGGCCAAGAATAACTTTTTTGTTGGCACTTTTGAAACTGTCTAAATAATTCTTTTAAAATCAAATTGAAATTTATCACCCATTAATAAATATACTAACAAGTAAAGAAGAAAGCTACACAAACAATGTTCACTTACTTGAAAATCCCAAAATTCTTATTGGAATGGTATTCCAATCTTCCCCTGGCGAGTTGCGCTTTCTAATTAATTTATTTACTGCATTTAATGACCTACTGAAATGCCATTTCACTCCATTTTTGTCAACTAGCCAAGACGATGGAATCACCTCCACTTCAGATTCCTGAATGAAGATGACTACAGCAAACTTCTTGTATTCTGGAATGAATAATAGTTATAACCTATAAAGATAAACATTTGTTTCCTAACAAAGAGGAATTTGTCTCAGAATTTTTTTAATTTAAAGGGACATACGACTCTTAACCTCGAAAAAATTGTGGGAAACTGTCAAATTCGAAACATTATATCTCTGAAACAACACAATTCACAAACTCACTTTTTTTTTCTAGAAAAATGTCTGTTCTTTCCCTTATAGTACACACATTTTCAAAGCTTCATATTGGTAGGTATTTATTTGAGAGAGTAATAAATACGGGTATAATTTTTGGAGAAAAAATGAAACAGCCACCTTACGTGCATGATTACGGATAAAATATTTATCCAAAAAAATATTTTGAGTCTCTAAGTAATCCAAACAGTCTGTTTAAGAAACTGAACCTAGTTTATTAACGTTTAAATTTAATTTATACTTTATATACCAATTTAAAATAAAAATTTTAAAAATAGTAAAAATTTCAACTTTTCTACCCCCCCTCCTCCAGAAAAAAAACTTCTATGGAGAAATATGTACAAAATGTGGTTCAATTTATAGAACATAACAAAATACATATTCGGTAAAAATTTTTTGTAAAAATATTCAGAAGCTCTTGAGATATCGTGCGCGCAATATCAAAAAATGAAATTTTGAGATATAGCGCTTTCAAAATATGCCCATATTCAATATTTACGTTGAACAGCTGATACATTTTCCTTCATAACTTTCAGAATTATGGGATTTTTTTTTAACGCAGATTGTTTTAAATTGATCAGAAAAGACTGGGAAATCATATATATATTATTTCACAAAATCGAAAATTTTCGAGGTTGAACAGTCGTATGTCCCCTTAAAAGTAAATAATACACATATAATAAATGAATACATTTAGCAGTCATGTTTTTTTTATGCAGAGAAATCCTTTTCATTAATCAAAAGCCAGAAAGGAATAAATAATTGTTTTTAGGTATACAGTGAGCCTTTATAAAAAGTTTTGAAAGCTTTTTCTCTTTCAGATTCAAGTCCATGTTTTAAGTGGACGACATTTCGGAAGGTCAATAAGTTAGGTGATAAAATACAAGTTAACTATATTCAGTACATTTTTAGAAAAATTACATGCATTATTCGATATTTTGACGCTTAATACTGTGAGGTCTCCCTTCCCTCGTTCCCACGACAACGGACCACACAGGAAAACCCTAGGGCATCTGAGAGGAAAGCGTAAGAGCAATAAAACTGGCCGTAAACACGGTCCGGTGTTACGAAACCCAGAGAGGTTCAGGGGTAGGACTTTGCCGATTTTCGATGCATCGGAAAAAATCGATGTTACTCAATCATCGCCGTTCCGATGTTTATATTATCGTTTATTCGAAGCATCCGAAATTCCGATTTACCCGCGATGTTTCTCGATGCATCGTCGACATCGATGTCCACACACGCCGCGAAGAGCAATTGTTCCCGATCGCGCATCGATGACCGCAAGCACGAGGCATTTCCCCGATTATCTGTGATTACCGTAGCGTATCTTTCCCCATGTTTCTCGTGACCAGAGCGCTTCATGTGTTCAATATGTGTGGACAATCACTAATTTGCATATCCCCAATATTCCATATATTTAAGAATTGGGTCTTGTGTTTACGTATTTCTATTACCAAGTTACAAATTATTCAAGATATTTTAATTTCATGGAGAAACCAGTACATAAAAGGCTTTATTTGGTTATTATATATGATTACATATAAAAACCAAATATCTTTGTTTCAAATATTATATTTACATATTTTGATTAAATTTATGAACATGCCATCAAAAGACTATATACTACTAGTTTAAAATGCATTTACTATTTAGTGCCTATTCCGATACCAAATTCATCATTATAGAAAATATAAAATATATGGTCAATATTTGAATGGGTGGTAACAATTTCAATTAGAACATTTCGCTTCTTACAAATTTGAAGATATACGCGAATGAATCTTAGTTTATTTACAATAACTTTTCATATTTGTAATTACAAGCTTGTTAGAATACTCACATTTTTTACAATTAATTATTCGAAAATATAACGCTATCTCAAATAAATGTTTTATACGGGGATTACAAAGGATACACACACAAATATATATACATATAGATACATTTTATAGGAACAAGGCTTCAGAGACTAGTTTCTCTGAAAATTCTAAGTTTTTGGATTGCTGAATTAAATTATTATTAAACTCTTCTTTTTCAAGAGCTAATTTTATATGTTCAGATGCTTGACGCTTAACAATTGCATAAGAATTTTACTTACCAGACATTTTTGAAAAAAGCGGGAAGTCATGAAAGTAAAATACACTATGACTACAACACACAAAGCACTAAAGAACAAATAGTGAAGAGAGAACCGAAACTTTTATTTCCCGCCTGATTACGATAAGAATGACGCATGCGCAATAATGATTAGCTTCCTTAGCTGAATCAGGCCCTTCATATTATGTAGAGCAAAACAAAGCATTGTGTATTCATTATGTAATATAAAATAAAATTTTGTAATATTTTTTCGGGCATATAATTCGATGTCGACAAGTGCAGTGTTAACAGTAGGGTGGGTCGAAAAAAATAAATATATTTTTTCGGAACGCTTTAGTGCGGAAAAGTTGCCTATTGAAATCAGAAGAAAAACGGCATAAAAAAATTAAAATCGGTTAACATCTTCCGTTCACGCATCGTACTTAAAGTTAATGAAAAATTGCACAATCGCGCCTTTTTTGTAAATTTTTTAAGTTAGTTAAAACTTTTAAAATAAATCTGATTTAGTTTTTATGCTTGTTTTATGGTTTAAATAACCTAAATAAATTAAATTCTGATCAATAATCTAATTTTTTCCCTTCGCGCAGCTTCTTAGAAAAAACAGAAATTTACCAATATTAAGCAATATTCACGGAGCAACTCTTCGTTCGTTTTGGTAGAACAGAACGAACCAGAACATACTTGAATTAAGTTGAACTTGTGTGAACTAGATTGAACCGTGGCTTGGTCCCTTTTCCCTACTCTGCCGCACCCCTTCCCACCACGAACTCGGTCTTCTACTCGCCAATCGCCACCATCCACTACGACCTTCACTTCAGTCTTTCTTTGCCTCTTAGAAGTGGTACAAGCTTTGGTGCTGTGTATGACGTGTGTGCTCTGAGTCTGTGCTGTGCATTTTTTTGTGTCATGTTTGTTTAATGATTATTCTAACAACATTAGCTAATGATGAATGAGAAAACTAGAAGTAGTAGGGTGTGATGGCATTGTAACCAACACTGGATGGAAGAACAGTGTCATCCACCGAATAGAAAATCATGTACGACGCCCGCTACAGTGGAGCATATGCCTGCTGCATTAATGAGCTTCCTTTTCGCCACATTTTCCAACATATTGACGGTCAAACTGCAGGGCCTAAATCTTTTAATGGGCCAATCGAGCAGCAGCTCACTTGCTATGAAAAACTCCCTGTGGTCGATTATGAACCCATAGATTGTTCGATTCCTGATATAGACAGGAATTTGTTGAGCAAAGACCAACAGTATTTGTTGGACATTTCAAAGGCATTCACCTTGGGACATTGTCCAGAAGACTTGGTAAATCTGACCCTGGTCCTTTGTTCCATTCCAGATGGCTACTGCGTCCAACCGAGTCCTTAGGCTGTATATAAGTTCATCAGATCCATCCGGAAACTTAAAAGAAATAATTGGCTTCATTTTAAAATCATACATGCCTGTGTGGTTTACCATAAAAAAGAGCAAATATTTTACTGACGGACCAAAACATGTCTTTCCAGCAATCCAAACATCACGGTATTTATCCGATGAATTACTTCAAGTTGTCGATCCAGTAATACAACGAAATGCGTTCTTTGAGTACACAGAGAATGTTCTGTTGGTAGTGCTTGTCAATGAACGAGAACATATTCTTGAGCTCGGTTACAGAAGGATCTTAAAATCAAGACAAATTGTCCCAAAGAAGAGGACAGTTACCACCGAAGATAAACTTCCAAGCTTCCAATTACATTGAAATTATTAATTGGAATTCTTGTGTGGTGTATCCTCCACCAATGCTGCGGGACCAAAGTGAAGATGATATTAAATCCTCATCAATTCCGACACTGCGCCCATCAGAGAAATACAAAAGTTTCCCTGTCACACCCAGGCTGTGGAGAGGTGCGTCAAACTTGTGACAGAGGCCTCGAATAAAGCATGTGGACGTGAAGCTAGAGGTGGCTATATCCGAGCAACACTGAAGTCTAGATAGGTTATGCCTAATTTCTCCAAAAAACAATACTTTAAATGTGTAGTAGATATGAAAAGGAAAAAGTAAAAAACACAGTAAGCCAAAGAATCCTACTCTATGGAAAATCTTTGTAAATAGTTATAAATATAAGGAAAATACCACACCCAACAATTCGATGATTGGTTTTGAACTCCACGTGCAACCAACTCCACGTGGTGAGTAGTGGGTCGTTTTGTTCTAGAAAAACGAGCGAAGAGTTGGACATAGAAAATTGCGAAAAATTGGTATATTTATGTTTTTTCTGAGACGTTGAGCGAACAGAAAAAATTAGATTATTGATCAGAATTTAATTTCTTTAGGTTATTTAAACCATGAAACAAGCATAAAAAAGTAAAGCGTGTTTATTTTAAAAGTTTTAACTAACTTAAAAAATTTACAAAAAAAGGCGCGATTTTGCAATTTTTTATTAACTTTAAGTACGATGCGCGAACGGAAGACGTTAACCGATTTTTATTTTTTATGCCGTTTTCTTCTTATTATAATAGGCAACTTTTTAGCACTAAAGTGTTCCGAAAAAAAATATTTATTTTTCGACCCACCCTAGTTAACAGTATCACCATGCTGCCATCTGTTGATAGAAAGAATAAGTTCACCTTAAAATAATGAACAATACAGATAAATATAAAACTCATAATAACTTTTTCGCTGTATTGAATAGTATCATATAATATTCAGGATCTTAAAGAAAAATTGTTTTATGGGAGTTTTTTAAAATAAAACCTCAAATCGAGTGATTTTCTGAGTTCAAATGAACATTTTTATAGAAAAACATTGTTTTTATATTATTTGTGAAAATTTAGTATCTCGGAAATACTGATAGAAACTATACAATACTTTGTTACAGTATTCGGTGTTCCTCGGTGTTCATAATATTGTATAACATTGTGCAAATATTATATAAAATTTTTGTGCTACTGGAGTAGAACGTTGGATGCAAGAGATTTAAGAATTCCGGATAAAAAAATTTTGAAAAGTGATTTTTAAAGAAATTCCCAAATTTCAGTAAAGTACGTTAGACGTTCAAAACAAACTTCATTAGAACGTAAATTGTTTGCTCTTTCTGATGGTGTTTATATTTTTTTCGTATAATTATCCGAAACTATGCTATCGAGAAACTAGCGCAAAAAATCATCCAAAACAACACAAAATATTAAATAAAATATTTTCTAGATAAAATTTTAAAATTCCGGCTTCGAAGGGCATTCAGTCACCATTACGACTACCCGTGTGCTACATTTCATGGCTGTAAGTGCTATAGATTCGTCTGGACATCGCACGTACACACACACGCACACAAACACTTCCGTTTATAAGTATAGATATTCATTATAAAACTGTATACAAATCCTTTGCTCCCCTTTCTTTTATGTAACCGAACAATAAGTGGGCTTACGGTAGTCTGGTAGTAAGTTCTCGAATGCTTAATTGGAAAATCTCGAGTTCAATTACTGATTCCACAGAAAAGCTGACTTGTATGTCAGCTTCGTGGGAGTTTTATCCTCTTTTGAAATAAGATGTCTTCATGCTAGAGTGGCATGTAACTCTGCAGAGTGTTAATTCGGGTGTTGTTCTTTTCTTCTGAACATGATTCTAAGTCACAATGACGGTTTTAATATAGGATATTCGAAAACAATCGGACAAAAAGTGCAGAAGGAAAATCCTCGCTCTTACTTCATACAAGTTCTCTAAAGAACCATACCTCTGTAATCAATTAATAGAAAACACTCAGAAGACTCAATGAAAAGAATCAAGTAATATAGGAAACTCAATGAAAAATATGAGTTAATAGGGGTAACTCAATAAAGGGGATCAAGCGTTGGAAAGTAGTGGAAAGTTTTAAGTAATAAAAAAACTCAATGAAAAGTATCAATAAAGAAAACACAATGAAAAGTATCAATAGAGAAAACTCAATGAAAAGTATCAATAGAGAAAA
>BGPR01003869.1:92820-104817 GCA_013235015.1 Araneus ventricosus
AAACTTTTCCAGAAATGCATCTTAAGAATAAATATTTTTTAAAAATTGCAGTCTTATTTAATTTCAATTAATTGTCGTTCATATTTTTATCTATTTTAGCATACGAATTGATTTTACTGAAAGGATGAACTGTAACTGAAACTTTTCCAGACATGCTTCTACCTAAAGAATAAATAATATTTAAAATTGCAGTCTTATTTAATCTCAATTGATTGTTCATATTTTAAACAATTTCAGCTTACGAATCAATTTTACTGAAAGGATGAGCTGTAACTCAAAGTCTTCCAGACATGCTTCTACCTTAAGAATAAATAATATTTAAAATTTCAGTCTTATTTAATCTCTATTGATTGTCGTTCATATTTTTATCAATTTTAGCATACGAAACGCTTTTACTGAACGGTTGAATTGTAGTATTAACGATAAAGAATTTTTTCGAATAAAAAATTTCCGTATAACATCAGAATTCTGTTGGAAATGAATGATTAACTCAAATCTTAGCAACAGACAACTTATTTCAGAAAAACTTTTTTACATAAAATGATTATCATACAACTGAACAAAGGTGTGACGCTCGTGGTTGAGAGTGCTCGCGGCAACAGTGAGCTTCGTGCGGCCCAGTAAAAGCAAAACAATATGCAACACATTTTTTAATACAAAAATTAATGCTTAATTTTTAAATTCCTAATTTTATATAATTATTAGTAACGAACCATAACATCGGCCAATGATCCATTACTAGCCGTTTTACATCGACGCTAAGACGCTTGTGATTATTTTAAATTCTTGGAAGAGAAGTTTTCTTCGATTTTCTCAATAGATGTAGATTCACTATCTAACCATATGCATATGGCGATAATCGAGATCCTATGCTGCTCAGATTTGAAGGCAAAGTTCGGTGAATTTGGAGATCCTTAATTTAACAAATATTTACCAGCAAGGTTTGAAAACACCTGTTCAGGTTCCAAAATTAGCATAAAAATTGTTTACATGCTTCGAAATACTTGCCGGTGCTAGCAATTATTTACATTTATGAAAGGAAATAAACCTCCTGACAGATCCAAAATCAGTAATTTTGATCAGTTTTGAAATTAATCACTGCGGACAAGATATCCTCCGAAGTAGGAAAGATAGAATCAGGGAAGAGGTGAAAAGTGTCACGAAGAAAGCATTGATTATACATTTGTGCCTGTTTTTTATATTCTGCCTTTTCAAAATTAACCTACGTTTCTATAAAATAAACGAAGAGTGTTTTTTTTTTCTTTTTTGCGACCCACATAAACATAGGCCTTCTTTCTTTCGCCCGTGTTAGCATTTGAGTTTGACACCATTGCATTAGAGCATTCGTATGCGCCTAGGTCACACTTACTCCAGATAATTGCATTGCATTATTTTTCAAGTTATGTTATTAAATATCCTTCTACATTGAAGGGAAGAAGGCTTACATCCATAAGGAATGAAAAATCTAGTACAATTTACTGCAATCAACCAAACTCTGTGTTATTAACTGGTACAGCATTTCTCAGGATGAAAATTAATCTCTATTACTAATATAATAGCCCAGATCTCTCGGTAACGCTCTGACGTCACCAGCAATAAAAACCGCGGCATAGCACTGCGAGACATTAAACAGCATTATTTCATTGTTAGAGAAAATAAATTTCAGTCATTTTAAATTTAAAAGAGTTATTGTTTTAATTTCAAATTAAATAGCTCTAAAATAGCAAAATAAAATTTTCTATCGATTGATATAAAATTTATTTCGCTATGGTCACTAGTTCCCGAGAAATTTTAAATTATATTAATCATATATTTCAAATTAATTTCCGTTTTTCAATAGAAAGTAGTAACTTACGTCAGTGGTATATCATGCACGTGATATAGTTTGGACGCCACGATGCATCTCATTATTTAATGCAATCGTAATGATATAATTTGATAATATTTTTTGGCAACGTTTGACAAGCAGAGAAGAGCTTTGTTTTGAAACTAGATTTTCTATCTATCTTAGATTATACCTACTAGATTTTTTTTAGACCAAGAGGTTTTTTGAATATAGAAATATATGTAAATAAAAAAATATTTCCTGTCATAAAACATATGTTTTTTTATTTGTTTTCAATTAATGTCAAACATTTCTCTCGCATGTCTCGCATGTATTTAAACACGTCAAATTTGACGGGAAATCTCTCGAATGAAGAGGCAATTTGCACCCGTCATACAATGACGGGCGATTTTCTAGTTAATAATAAAGGAGAATGTGTGTGTGTGTTGGCGCTCTACAGGGCAGACTGCTATATCTAGAACTACGAAATTTGGCACAAACTTACTTTGCAGGGTGGGAATGTGCACCTCGGAGCCCTTTTTTGAAATTTTAACTAGAATTTTAATTAATTAAAAATTAAGCTAAATTTTTGCATTTTTCCTTAATAGCTTCCAAAAGTATTACAGCAAAAAATATTTTTTACACAATATGAAAGTACAAAAATTTACATTCTCAATGCTATCAGTTAAGTCTCCGTACAATGTTTCCTCGAATTTTAATATTTTAAAAAAAATATTTTGGCATAATTTAGAACAATACTTTTTATTGCTGCAACGCAACTTAAATTGTTTTCATTGTGTAATAAAATGTTTAATTGCGTGTTTCTCTTTCATTGTTGTAATCTAATATAATATCCTAATGCATTTTGCTTTCACATTTTATTTCATCGAAAGTTGTGTGAATTATGTAAATCAAGCTGTCCGAGATATTGCTTTGCTTATATTAAGAAATATATCTAATAAGCTGTGTGGTTATGGTTTCTATATCTCCAATATTTTTTTCAGCATATTTTATTCCAGCTAACATGCCGCTTGTCAAAAAATGTGCGGCGTAATTTTAATGTCAAAATCAAATGCATATTTTACAAGAGGAATAAGAAAATGAAAATAGTGCCGACAACTTGGAATTAGAGGTTACATGACATGGTCAGTTATTTGACTCCGATAAGGAAATTTATGTAGACAATGAACAGAACATGCCCGAGGTCACTAATGGAACATGGATTAAATATCTACTGCAATCTGAAGTTTAAAATTACGCTGTAAAGAGAACCTTGAAAATAAAATTATGTAAGATTCAATTGAAATCATTGAATCTCCGGCGAACAAGATGGTCGCCGAAGGCGGCTAGTGTCTAACATTTTGATGTAAAAAGTATTTTCATATAGAATATTATAATGCGAAAAATAATTTTGTAACGTCGGAAACTACTTAAAAATTCCACGTTGTTGGCATTATTTTCACTTTCTTAATTCTCTTGTAAAATATGCATTTGACTTCAACATTCTCAGCACATTACATGACCAGCGGCAAGTTAGATGGATGAAAACATTCTGATTTGAGAATGAGAAGATTGCAACCATAACCATGCACCTTACTGGATATATTTCTTAATATAAGCAAAGCAATATTTCGGATAGCTTGATTTACAAATTTCACAAAAGTTTTGATGAAATAAAATATGAAAGCAAAATGTATTAAGATATTATCTTAGATTATATAACAATGAAAGAGAAATACGCAATTAAATATTTATTTAAACAATGAAAACAATTTGAGTTGACAATGAAAAGTATTATAAATTATACCAAACAATATTTTTAAAAAAAATATTAGAATTCGAGGAAACATTGTACGGCAACTTAATTGACATCATTAAAAAGGTTATGTTTTGTACTTTCATATGGCGTAAAAATTATTTTTGTGCTGTGATATTTTCGGAAGATATTAAGGAAATACGCCAACCTTTCGCTTAACTTTTAATTAATTAAAATTCTAATTAAAATTTTAAGAAAAGGGGTCGGAGGTCAACATCCCCGCCCTTAAAAATATGTTTCTGCCAAGTTTCGTAGCTCTAGGACCAGGGTCTGCCCTGTAGAGGGCCAATACACACACGCACACATTCTTCTTTATTATTAGTAGAGATTTAAAGCAGAAGTGGAAAGATAGTTTTTAATTAATAAAAAAATTAACTATTTAATATTAATTATGACGAAATCTTCACTGAAACATTTCTTAAGCTTCAAAATTATGTTTGGGAAACATTTGAAGAAAATCTTGTGAATAGTTTAAATTTCTATAGCTTACAAAAATATTGATATTTAGATTTCCACTGCGTCACTCTTTTAAGATTATCTTTTGACTTTCATGCTGCTTTTGATGAAAAAAGTATTTCCTACTTTCCAGTATATTAATAAAAGTGTGTTTTAAAAACTCTTTAATTTTTATTATATTTTAGCTTTAAGTATTTATTTTAATTAAGAATTCAACATTATAAACATTATGGTATCTTAAAATCCTCTTTTGCACGTATTCACTAATAGATGGCGCCACACGCATGAAATCAAATATTTGATTAAAACATTTACCTGAAAATTAAGTTCCGAAAAATATGGTAATATTTTATTTTCATCTGGAGCACGCACGTCTAGGAAATGATTCTGGTACACCTATAAATGTGTGAAAAATCGATTACAAAGATCCATTTTTAAGAATATGAAACAAGTCAAGTTAAATAAATAGTGTAAGAAGGAAAACTTCAAATTTCACACCTACTTTCAAATAATTTTTGCGGTCCAGTATGCCCTAACTGTGAAAGGGATGAAATATGGGATCATTAATTTGTACAAATCAAAACATCCTTTCATTATTATTCTTCTCTTTAGAAACTGTAATGATTGCAAATCTATAAAATTATTCAACGTTACTAAAGGTATCTTTAAAGTAATTAAAACGGGTCTCGTGATAAGATTGAGGTTGAAATGCCTCCGTGAATTTTAATCTTCAAAAAGACTATTTATCAATACGTGTTAGGCTGCATCCATATTTAAAGAGGAAAAAACTAAACTAAATCAGAAAGTCAACGAATATAACGAAGCTGTATTTTTAGGCAGTTTACCTGATATTTCAAAGTTTCCCTAGAGTATGTGAAGCGAAAAGTGAGTGAAAATTTTAAAGAGTGCCGCTGTGTATTTTTAATACTGCGGTTTATGTAGGAAAGAAAAGAAATGAAGAGTACGAAGCGCACCGAAAAATATTTTTTTCTTACAAGGAAATATTTAAAAAAACATTTCTGAAAATAAGTGCACTTTTACTCACATTCATTTAATTTTGAAGGAAAAATATGACATAATATAAATAGCGCTAAGCTTGTGGCTATTTAAGATATTTCAAATGATCAAGTATACAAAGTAGTTGCCGGAAAAATTAAGTTGTTCTCAGTTTTATGGTTCTACACTATTGTCCATTCAGTAAAAATTAAATATCAATGCATGTAGTATATTTATTGTTATTCACTGCTGAGTATATATATATCCTCCAAGTCATTATAATTGTTGCATTTCCATACTTGATTGCCTTTTTATTATCATTTTTGCGATATTTTAATTTTAAGTGCAATATTTTATTTTTATTATTTGGATAATTGTGTTTATAGGTAGGGTAGCTATTTCATGTACATTCTATTTAATTTTTAGGGCTATTGCAGTCTCCACTCTCTAAGTTTTTAATAATTTTTGTTGTCTTAAATAATTATAAAATTTTTTTTAACTTAGAATTTTATTGGATTTTACATATTACTATATTTGATATTATTTACTATATATATATATGTATATATATATATATATATATATATATATATATTGAAACTAAATTCAGTACAAGAGAAATAGGTAATAGAATCAAAACTTTTCATAAAAGATTAAATATTTATCCTGAGAAAGTGAACTATCCCAGATTTTCCTTACACCTAAATTTCATAAAATCCCTATCAATTTTAGAAGCGTAACGAATGGGAGTTATAGTTATATAAAGAAAACAGGTAAAATTTTACAAAAATATCTGCAAGTGATTATAAAACAATTAAAAGTACAAAATAGTACAGCTATTATTAATAATACCTATGAAATTATAAATAGTAATATAAATATTTATTCTGTGAATACTTTTGATTTTAAAGATTTATTCAATGGTATAGATTTAAAGATATCATGAAAATTTTATTACAGATTCGTGAAGATTTTAGCATAAATAAAGTGATAAATATTAAAAAATATAAAACATTAATAGAAGTTATATTAAAAGAAAATTATATTAGTTTTGACAATAAATTATACCAACAAATTAAAGGACTTCCACGAGATGGACCAGCTATTAATGCTCTAACTAATTTATATTTACCTTATTTTGAAAAAGAAAATATTTACAATATTTCTCATATCATGTATAGATATATTGATGATTCATTAATATGTTCAACAGTAGAAGACTACACACCACAAATTCACTTATATCCAGAGTATTTGATATTGCTGAAAACTAATGATGGTTTTTCTTCTGCAGATTTTCTTGATCTAGAAATAAAAAATAGTTGATAATTAACTAAGCACTAAGATTTATGATAAAAGAAACACTTTTCAGTTCAATATAAACAAGTTACCTTATTGGAATAACAAAGTCGTCAAAAATATAGAAATATCGTCTTAAATTATATTCATAGAAGAACTATTTTAGTCACAGACACATTAAATCAGCAGTTTCATATTAATTCATTTCTTGAAAATGCTATGAGATATGGGTATACTATAAATTTCATGTATGCTTATGTTAATAAGAAATATTTAACACCATTACATTAAAAGTCTTTTAGATTGATATTTGATGTGATCATATATAATGGAATTAACAAAGATTTTAGTAAATCACTTCGTAGGTAGATGGCGCCACTAGATTAAGAATAAGATTGCATCATATATTCATTTATTTATTTTTATGTGCATTTCTAAAATATATATATAATTATAAAATGTTAACTTTAATTTATATTTAACATTTTTATAGTGTTTTATTACCGTATTAAAAGCATAATTTAGAAATAATATTTTCACTTTAAATGCCGAACTGTCTTTAGGATAATGCTCAAGACCTAACAATATTTATAACTATTGAATTGGTTTTTTATAATTTATACTTTCTTGTTCCTAATCTTGAAAGATTTTGGGGGTTTATTCTCCATTTTTTCGTTTTTCCAACAATTGGCTTTTGCAGAGGGTTGGCGCCACAAAATCTAGATTTAATGCGACACACATCAGTTTCCAAGGCTGATAGGCATTTGATTGTTGGAATTCCAATTCTAGGTTGTCTTTTTTGCATAGTGTAATAGTCTTCAATCAAACTATATTTTGTATTTCATTTGTATGATTACTGATAAGGTAATTTGATTTTAATTATAATTTTTAGATTAATATTTGTATATATTGAAAATATAACACATGTTTGGATTAATTGAAATATTTAACTATATATATTTATTAAACTGTTTGATAAAATTAAAGTGTGCAACGAAAAAATTATAGTTTGTTCAAATGTTTAAAATGTTTCAATCTAAATAGTTAAATATCAAAGTATATGATTATTAGTTTCATGTTTTCTGCAGATCTTTTGGTTTTAATTTTTCTTCATTTTATAAACTGGCGTTACATTAATTTAGGATTTTATTCAATCAATCTCATGATTCACTACAAAATGTTCGAATAGGCTTAAGAAAAATCTTATCAAACTGAATTATATTTGGTAAACTTTCAGTCTACGGTGCCCACTTGCTTCTCGCCAATTTTTCTTGGCGCAATTTGATTTGCTGGCGCCAAACACTGTTTGGGATGCGCAGTGCGCTTTTCATTGCTGTACTCGGCATGCTTCATTTGAAAAGGAAGCGCTTGAACACGCAATGCCTTCGTCATTTCAAACGCGTACCGGGCAATTTTTTTAACTTAAAAAAACATCAGCGGCTTCGCTTTCTGCAAAGCGGGACACTAGTAGCTTCGCTTATTTATTGAGAAGCGGAAACACAGAATAACATACACAATTCTGAACCTAAAAGTGACTGAAAATGTTCAAAAACGAGAAAAGTGTAGTTAAAACTTCACATACCTATTTTAATTGCTGTTTACACTTAGGACACTGGTATCCGCTTGCTATCAATCCCTGATCCACACACTTCGAAAGGGAACCAATGTCATAATCAACAACAGCTGTACGAAGCGCACGTAACGAAATCATAAAATCAGACGAAAATCAAACTGACGTAACAAATTCGATTGAATCGACCAATCAAATCAAACGGAACAACGGAACAAACCGATCAAACCGAATCGTAATATCGCGCCATGCGCAAAATACCGATGAACAGATCAATTTCCGCGCATGCTCACATCTCACTCGTTAAAATCATCATTGCGCAACCAAAACAAATATCCTCTCCTCTCCATTCTTGGCGGCAGAGAGTTGGCGATCCTAAGAGGAACCTTAACCTTAAGAAAGTTAACCTTATATTTTCATTTTTAAATAAATTTTTCGTATTTTCTTGCAATTTAGATCACAAAATGTCCAGGGAATCAGGAGTGAGTTGACGTTTACTTTCCCGTAAGGTTCCTTAGAAATGAGATCAGTTGTCGATGAGGGCCTGATATAATGCGGCATTTTTGAATTTTTATATTGGAAATAATGATCAATATCATTGAATTAGGGGCTGGGACACAGGTATACGAAATTTTGCAGTTATATGAAAGAAATATTGACAAAAATTGGGGATATCAAAAATACGAGCGTAATCAGGCGTAATTTATCCACCAGATCAACGCGCCCCTCACTTACATAAAAGAAGCACTGGAGAAAAAGCCACGATACCCTAGTAGGAGTGGTTGTGATCCCCCACCAGTTTCGGTAAAACCCGCACTCAGGCACAAAAAATATGAGTGCTTCATCTCATTGATTAGATGCCCCCGACAGAAGGTTAAACCACCGGGAGTGGCCTCCCCTAAACTTTCTCGTATACTTTCCCAAAAAGGTGCTGTTTCCCCTCCCACCGCATGGATACATTAGAAGACCACATACCAAATTTCAATTATCTAATGTAAGTTACTAAAAGATTTGCACACATCTAAGCAGCCTTTTAGCTTGCCAGCAATATCTCCGATCTGATTGTTACAAATTTACTATCGATAGTTGTAGTTGAAGATATCATGCACACTGGCAGAGTGCTTAAGAAATTAAAAAAGCATGAAAAACAGAACTGATGAATCAATTGACACTAATTTTGGTTTGTTACTTTATGACTTTACTTTTAACAACTACTCTCGTTCTGTCAGAGTAAAAATATTGCAAAATCCACTCAGAAAAAAATGCATTACGAAATATACAAAATAAAACTAACCGCAATCAAATATGCAACTCTTGAAAATGTTTCGGCGTGAAAGAAAAATTAAAAGAAAACTCTCCATAATTAATTCACTTTTATTCGAGAAGAATTTGGCAGTGAGCAAAGATGACCGTATTACGGGAACAGAGGTAACCAGTACGCATGCGTGTGGAGACAACGGATTCTCTTCAAAAGTAAATTATACGGACCGACCGACAGACAGTCAACCCTTTGACGGATTTAGCCCGAAATTTTATACGGACCTACATTCATGACGATAAAACTGTGTATAGAATTTTATCCATCTGGCTTTTCAAGTTTTTGAGTTATAGCGTTCACATGACCTCGAACATACGGACAGACAGACTTACCGTTGACGGATTTTGTCCAAAATTTGATAGAAACCTACAAATTATGTTTAAAGACCACATACCAAATTTCATCCCCGTAGCTCTAATAGTTTTCGAGTTATCGTGTTCACAGACACACATAATTCCAAAATTGTGTTTTTCGGAATCAGGGAGGTCTAAAACGTGGAGATTCGTCAAAATCTCGAGTTCGAATTTCTTGACGATACAATACTTTCTCTTTGTATACTTCGTATACGAGAAAGTAAAAATGGAAGATAATCCATAAATATCTGAACTGTTCCATGGGCATGTAATTGAATGGGTACGAAAATACTCTCCAGAAACAGAGGGGCTCTTCTTATTAGATGGTACAAATAATTACACTGTTAACCCCGTGACATATGAATTTATTTACCTTCCTAATAAGATGACATCATCCGTTTGGGATATTTTTTATTATTTCAATCTATTTAAGATGGTAAAAGATACTTTAGACATTTAAGCGTGTCCAAGTGATTTTATTTTAAATTAATTGTTATGTTGACTTAATTACTGCGTTAACCCTTTGACTCCCAAGCCGACCGTAACCGGCCATGCAACTTTTATACTAGTGGGGCGAATTTCGGCTGATTTCTGTTCCGAAAGCGGAGAGAAGGCAGTTGTTCGAGTGGTCATTATGGGACTTCTTGGGGTAGAGATAACAGATGAAGGGCCTTCTAAAGCCCTGAATACGTCTCTTAAGTAGCGACACGTTCAATCGTCCGCCATTTTGGGGGGTAACAGCCACTCTCTCCCTAAGTCGGCTATTGAGAAATACGGAGTTTCGTTCGTTGAATGTGGGTTTTTATTAACAAATGTTTACAGATTTCCAAATATAACTTAAATACCTAATGATATACATATAAAAAATCATTTTACCTTAAATAATAATTTATTTTTATATTAAAACACATACTATACTGAATGCGTGTTTTGAAATAATTCACAATCATTTTGAAGAATAATTTTATTGATTTTTTTTGCTAAGACTTTCTAAGTTATAAATTACTCCAAACCAGGGTTGACAAAAATCATGATTTTTTTTAAAATAAAAAAATCGGATTTTTTTTTATTTAAATCAGATTTTTTAAAATTTATATTTATTTAAGTATAGTATTTAATACAAACATATATGTTAACTTAAACCGTTCAAGTTAGAAATCGAAATTAATTAATACATGCAAATTCTTTTTACATATAATTAAAAATAAATATAATTACAGATTATATATATATATGAATAATTCATAAATCAGTAGAAAATAATTACTTGCAATAGGATTTTCTGCTTGTTTTAATACTTACTTTTCAATTATCTGTATCATAATTTAAATAAAGAAAGCTTACTGTTATTTAGAGATTTTACTCCGTAAACCACAGTGCAGAATTATGTATTTATTAGAATACTCAATTATATATACTCACATTTAATTTTTTTAATAGTAGGTCTTGAATTTATGACTTTATATAAAATAATTTATTTTATCTCTGAAGTGGCAATTCTCATGCCAATGCTCTTTCTAGAACATTTTTTTTTACCTTCCTTAGCTCTAAAGCTCGATCTTTCTTTTTAATTAAAAAGTGCATTCTGTGAGTGACAAAAATTCTAACAAGTTTAACCATCAAATTACAGCACTGAGGAAAATGTTTAAAATGTTCCATAGAAGAGCTTAAAAATAATGACTTCAATTGCTTTAAGTATTCCAAGTATAATATTAAAAGCGTGATCACACATTCAAGCGAAGACCCAAGATGGCGGCTGTTTACCCATGTGACTGGCAACTTCCAATCAAAATCGAAAGCGGCACGAAGTCGATGGGGAAAAGAGCGTCGCTACTTAAGAGACGTATTCAGGGCTTTAGGGCCTTCCACCACCCCTTTTGAGGAGAAAAAGGGGAAACGGGGTGGACGAATCTATTTCACATATCCATTAGTAAACAAACCTCCGTATACAACTTGTACTCAGATTTTCAGAACCCTCAATGGTCAGAGGGTTAAATAGCAAACATTCTGTAATTCGATGCACATGTCACACAAGTTGTTGTGAGCAAAGGGGTTAAGGAGTTAAATAACTAGACATACAAATTAATTTGTGGTTTTTGTCTGGAAATGAGATACTATACATATACAAAATACATATATTTTCTACACATGAGTATTAAAATCTTTGAGTATAATATTTGCTTCTACCGAAAGAAATTTCCATTTCAGTGTCGTGTTTATATGAAGGAAATTTTCTACAATTCCTTCCATTAGTGATCCTGTAATCCAGCTGCTTTGTGACATTTATTGAGTGCATCCTTTGTGACATTTATTGAGTGCATCCTTTGTGAGATTTATTGAGTGCATCTTTTGTGACATTTATTG
>BGPR01003869.1:114052-125594 GCA_013235015.1 Araneus ventricosus
CGGTTCTGATTTAAGAACAACAATAAAAATTTGCTAAGAAATATACAATGAAAGAAATGCAAATATGCATATTGTCTCGTAATGCTTACACACGGTAAATATATATTAGAAAGAATTCACAAAACACTCTTCTTCGAAACTCATAATAAAGAAAATAAAGCATTTAAAAACCTTTGGAACTGAAGATTATGTAAGAAAAGTTTAAGTACTTACATAAAACTCTTACAACCAGAATTTATCTAATCTTTTGTCTGAATGTCGAAACCTCAAATTCTGATCTTTGAAAATTCAGCTTACATTAAATTTTATTATTTCAAATAAAAGTCTTAAAGTTATGCTTCCCGTATTGGATAATATGGAGCACGTTTTAGGCTATTCTTAGGCAACCTGATGAAACACAGGGTATAAGAGAAAGAACTTTATTATTCTAAGCATGAATAACAAAAATGAGAAAAGGTGAAATGGAATGAAGAAGAAAAATGGCAGTTTTTTACAGTACATTCGAAGTCGCCCTATGTGAGCAGATTTCATGTATCTGGAAAATTTCATCACCATAATGTTAGGATATGGTGCTCTGAAACAAGAGCATTTCAATCGAACACAAACGATACCTCGCCGATGTTAATGCTTCTTGTGGTCTTTCTTTACGAGGGTCAGTCAAAAAGTTAGTTGCCCTGCTCGAGGAAACAAAACATGAAAGAAATTTTACAATAATGTTATATGCGCACTGAATTACCGCACAAAAGCTACTTTTCGATGTATTCACTTCCTCCATTTAAAAACTTGCCGAGGAAGGCATAAGTTTTTCTATGTCCCCTGCGAAGAATTTAAGTCCAACGACCAATAACCAATATGTTGGGTTCCAGCTGTTGGGCTAAGCACAAACTTTACTGATTTCAAGATACTTGACAGTAATCCTATACACACTTCCATGTGAAATATCCAGTTTATTTAGGACTTCGTCTACTGCCACGCGTCTATTTGCAAGAATGCTTTCATTCACGCGAGAAGCGATTTCAGAATTTGTCGCAATTGATGGTCTTCTCTCTAGCTCAGCGTTGCCAATATTCGTACGTCCGTTCTCAAACATGTTGCACCGCTTCGCGACAGCTTGAAGTGGCATTCAATTTTCACCACACACTTAATGCAACTACCGATAAATTTCAGTGCAGTTACACCTTTTCGCCCACGAAAAACGAATCGCTGCATGCTTTTACAACTTGGACGGCACTTGCAGCTGCCGAGACATGTTCTTCTATCTAATCCTTCTGATCTGAATCAGATCAGATCAGATCCATGAGGTCGTTCGCCTTCATCACCTCCAACACAAAACCCGGTCGCTTAAGCAGGTCATCATACACCAAGGCAACACAGTCAAGAAGATGTTGCAGAGAGGCCTCAAACATATTGCACTTTGTGCAGATATTGAACTTCTTATCACCACGAGAGAATCTGGGGTTTTTTAAGTGACCGGAAGTTAAGCGAGCCAAAGCTGTTTGGTCTTTCATATCCCCCTTAAAATGTATAGTAGCACCGAGGCCTTCGCTACGATACCATGAATGGGCTGGTGGATGCCTCGAAGAAATGTTAACAAGGGCCTTTCTTCTGGAGTATAACTCAAGGTAGGTCAAGGGTTCTACATTGGCCTGAGGCTTGGTAGTACCTTCTTTAGCAAGACAATCAGCAATATCGTTATATTTTAAATTTACATGTGATGGTATCCATTGTAGATGAAGAACATAAGTATTTCACAGGGTCCTGAGTTTGTTAAAGGTATCCATTTCCCTCCGGCCACTAACATCTCTCCAATTATCAAGATATTGGACAACACATCGGCTGTCCGAGAGAATCCATATCACACAAAATAACCGAGACATGTTTACAGCTGATTATCAGACAAAATCGCATGAAAGACGGTACGTCACACGATGCAGCTAAATGTGTGAAGTGTTGTCACAAAGTTTCATCAAAACAGCATTTCACCGAAAATTTTTACGTAGGAGTGCAACTAACTTTTTGACTGGCCTACATACATGATGCTTAATTGGGGTCCATTATTCTAGTGATGGAGATAAGATTCCGGTACACATCATCGTTAATTACTAATGATGATGTGTACCGCGGAATCTTCTTGAGTTGTACTTTATTGAATTGTTCACAGCGCCTTAAGCTGCTACGATTTTGTTTTGACGTCATTATTTTTAAAACATATATATTTAAAAATTTTTAGTACACGAATAAAAGCGTGCCTTTTTAGACTTTTTTATTTCTATAATTTTAAGCTTTTTATTTCAATTCTTTGGTCTTTAAAGTATATCATAATTCACTATTATGATTACAAGCCAACTTCGGCGACCAGCTTTTCACCCAAAGTCTTAATAGCCTGTGGCTATGCTTAAAACTTGGCGAAACAATTTGGCGGTTGTAGAGGCTAAGGGACTCTGCCAAAGTTTTATTTTCCGATATGTCTAGAAAACGGAGGATGTTGGTGGCAGGCAACTATTGATGACATATATAGGGATAATAATCTTTCATATAAATTAAAATTGCTGAAATTGATCCAGTGATTGTGGCAGGGGGATTGTGTCATGGTTTTTCCCTACAGCTAATGTACAATGGAGTAGTGCTTTTTCGATTTCTGTCGAAAATGAAGAGTGGTGGTTGGCAGGCCACGATTCATGACATAACTAGAAGTCATAAGCTTTCATATAAAATAAAAATTGTCGAAATCTATCGAGTGGTTGGGGCTGGGAGTCTAGTCCTAGGTTCTGCCAATAATTTTAAATATATAGATTAATTAATATTATAATCAATTTTTCTCAAATTATCTACTAGTTAGCGTTTCGTCCGGAGAATTAGTATTAAACTAATTCTCAATAAAATTAAGCGATGGATTAATAATTAAGTTCCAAAAATATATTTAGGTAATATATTTCATTGAGAACAAACACCTGTACAAATTTCAGAACTCTATTACATTATGAAACGACTGGAAATTTGTTACAAAATCTTCTTGATCATGAAGCAAGTCGAGCTAAATAGAAGCAAATATAAATCAAGCTTAGAAACATGATTTTTTAAAAAATATTCTTCAATCGTCTAAAATTATACAAACAATTTTAAGAAGCGGTAAAACTTTCAAATGCTTGCAATGACTTGTAATCTTCAGAGAGATTGATGAAGCTTTCATTGTTTGCATAGAAAAAGACATTTTTTTAAAGAAATAGTTTAAGAAATACAACGGAGAAAACTTTTAACGAGCGTGTATGACTTCTAGGAATTAATTCCTCATCTCTTTCAACAACAGAACCTAAATTAAATAAAGCGTCACAATTTTATTTGTAGTTTCATTTGTAGATAAAAAATAATTGGATGAGAATTCCCAATATCAGAAGCTTTATTTCTTTCCTTCATACATCTAGAAATGAAAAAAAATCCCTTCACTTTCCTTGCTTATTCGAATTCCTTTGTCATCTTCACTTAACAAAGAATACTAGCAAACAACATTTAATTATTGAGATTGCTTCGTATAATAATATATGACTATCAAACAATAACAGCAATGTTGATAAAATTATCAACTATCTTCAAAAATCAAAATGTATTCTTGGAAGAAAGTTATATTCATTTAACAATGACAGAAAATGTCGAAAACGTCTGACTTAGAGATCGTATAGGATTTCATTAAGAATTATATATGCTATTGATTATCTAGATAAACGAAAGTTTAAACTCAGGAAAGAGTGTTTTGATAATATCTAGGTATAAATATATGGTGGCTGCATTACATTACTTGAGTGCTTAAGAAAACGAAAATCAGCAGCAATAACTCTTGAACTCAAATTGCTCCAGAATGAAAAGACTGTTTAAAAATAACTGGCATTAAGATTTCAAAAAAGTGTTAGAAATTAGAACAAACAGCATTAGCAGGAATTCCTTGCTTCGAATTGTGGAGGAAAACACAAACTCCTGCCACTATAAAATTGTTCAGATAAAAAAAATATCCATTAAATATCGAAAGTAGTGTTTACGAGATAAATTAAATTAAAATTACTCTCACAATCTTAAAAATAAATAAAAGTCATTGTGGGTATGTATGTAGCTATGTTCCAAATCTCCTCCTAAACCAATGGACTGTTTTCAAATAAATTTTGAACACTTATTATTTAAGACAAGGGGAAGACACTTATGAACTTTTCTAAGTCCAAAAATTAATTACACAGTCAGTTAATTAGAAATTAACCGAAACCGTTCTTCCGCCGTAACTTCGACGGAAATCGTCCAAAAAATTATTTTTATACCATCTTAAACTTTAAAATGTTGCCTTTTCAATGATACCCATTTTATTTCTGTGTAATATTTCCTTTAAATTTTATGAATTTTTATTTAAAGAAATTGATTACTTGCAAACGATTTTGAAATAAAGCATTTTTATTGATACTTCGTCGCTAGGCAACGAGAGACTTTGAACTAATTTCTTTTTATCTCTGTAAATATTTTATACAAGAAGTGAAAGATAAATGTCGACTTTTAAAAGCCGAAAAGTTAGTTAAAACTTCAGTTAATTAAAAATTAAGCTAGATTTTGCCTTTTTCTGTGATATATTTCGAAAGTGTTATGTTACAATAACTATTTTTATACTACATTAAAGTTAAAAAATAACTTTTCAGTGATGCAGATTTCATTTGCGTTCAAATTGTTGCTCTCATTTCAATAATTTAAAAAAAAAATTGCGTTTAAAATTTAAAATTTGTAGCAATGTATTTTTTTTATTGTTAGAAACAAGAATACGTATGAAGAGCTGTTGCTAGAACATATAAACAAAATTCTGGAAGAATACTAAGGAAAAGTTTAAAAGCAGACTATTCATAATTTACATCAGTAACAACTATTGATATGGTTCATTTTAACGCTTTTTATTAATGAAAATTTAACTATTTAATTAATTGTCCAAAAACATTCCACAAAATCCTTCTTATGTTTCACTATATATGAACGAAATTTGAAGTAAAAACGTTTCAGACGCTAAAGGAATTGTTTTTGTATTATAATTTTCTATACAAAAATAGTTTTTTCATTAAAAGTATTAGACACTAGCAATACGCGCACGGCGTTGCCCGTGCTGTCTTGACTTTAACAAAATGAAAAAAAAACCCGCCCACAAATGACATGAAAAAGTTTTGAAAACAAAATAAAAACAAAAGATAACCATTAGTTGAATTTAGGAAAATAGTACCGAGTACGTTAATCCAAAACAATATTAATAAATGCGACAAACCAGAATGCGATATATACGAGACAAAGAAACATTTTAAGATACTGCCGAAAATAATTATCGAATTCATTCAGCTAATGTATCTTCACCGAGAAGAACGCGATAGTATATGACGTCACCTGCCACGACGAAGGTCACGCACCAGAAAATGAGATTGTAACAATGCATGATGGGAAAGTTAAATCGTTCCGAAGAATGTCTCGCTGAGAAAGTTGGCTTGCAAAAAAACTGTTTGAACTGATCAAGGAACAATTCATTTTAAAAAAACGGAGAAAGTTATTTTAACGGTTCTTGTTTTAAATCCGACAGAAACGTTCGATTAAGCTAAAAAAAATGAAAATTATAGAGTTGTTAGAGTGTCAGACGCGAGAATTTGAAAAACCCCTTATCAAAAATTACCATAAAGGTGACTATTATTTAAAAATTTCTCAAAATTCAATAAATTGCGTTAAAAATTCAAAACAAACTTCATTAGAATGGAAATTGTTTGTTCTATCCGATGGTGCATTGATTGATTTTCAACGATCATTAGAAAAGATACTACAGCTGTAAACGTGCCAAAAATAACACAAAAAATTAAATAAAAAATTTTCTAGATTAAATTTTAAAATTCCGGCTTCGATATGCATTGAGTCACCATTACGACTACCTGTGTGCCAAATTGCATGGCTGTAAGTGAGATAGATTCGTCTGGACATCGCACACACACATACACACACACGCAGACATTGACTTTTATAAGTATAGGTAAAAATATTTTAATACCGAGCAACGCCGGTCATAACAGCTAGTAATGGAATATTTATAAAGCGCCCAAAGTGTAACTATGTGTTAAAAAGAAATTTTAATCTCTTGAACTTGATAAATGAAAAATAGTTACCCTATTCATTCTGCTTGCAAGTTATTTTCCAAGTATATTTAATATCTTAAAAGGGTTTATTTAATGGCTCCACAAACATTTGATGAAATAATAAAATGAAAGCAAACTTAATTACAATTTTACCAAAGAATATGAAAAATTGAGCCGGATCTTCATTACATAGAATTAAACAATGAAGAATAACGTATAGTAAAATATTTGTATTCATAATGAGAGCTGTTCGAACTTATTGATGAAAATTATGCATAAAATGTTTTTAAAAATTTGTTAAATTTGTGTAAAATTAGACATTAATTAAATTGATTTCATTGAAAATATTTTTTTAAATTTTAAGGTGGAAAAAATTACGTTTATGCGGTAATATTTCCGAAACTTATCTCCAAAAATTGTCAAAGTATTGCTTATCATTTATTAAATTGAAATCCTGAATTGTTCATATTTAGCACTTCTACGTTAAATGCTCTATATAGAGCCAACTAGGTGCCCTATGGGTTCCAACTAGGTGCCCTATGGGTTCCAACTAGGTGCCCTATTTAGAGTCAACTGACAGAGACACAGACACGCAAACATTCGCTTTTATTATTAGCAGAGATTACTGATTAAAAGAATAAAAATTCTACTTAAATCTGTTTCTCTGCTAATAGTAAAAGGGAATTTGTATGTTGGCATTCTAACTTTATGAAGATGATGCCTGCTAGCCTTGTGATTAGAAGACATTACAGACGTTTATGAACAAAATGAACAGAATAGATATAAGGTTGCTATAGTAACATCTCTAAGATAGCTATCATAATTTTCAATTTAGAAAAGCTTAAAATATTTATAAGGGAAGCATGAATATCCATTTTTGCATAAGAGATACAAGTGAAATGAAATTCAGTCGCTATTCAAAGCAATTTGTAGAACAAGCTGGTAGACAAAGGCTGTCAATTACATAATAAATTTAAGGAATTTTAATGGAGAGATTTTGAAGGAATATAACTGGAATCCTTGTGACTAGAAGACATTACAAACGCTTATGAACAAAATGAACAGAATATATATAAGGCTGCTATAGTAACACCCCTAAGATGGCTATCATAATTTTCAATTTAAAAAAGCTTAAAATATTTATAAGGCAACCATGAATATCCAATTTTGCATAAGAGATGCAAGTGAAATGAAATTCAGTCACTACTGAAATTGATAATATTGTAGAACAAGCTAATCGACAAAGGCTGTCAATTACATAACAAATTTAAGGAATTTTAATGGAGAGATTTTGAAGGAATATAACTGGAAGCCCTGTGACTAGAAGATATTAAAGACGCTTATGTACAAAATGAACACAATAGATATAAGGTTGCTATAGTAACACCCCTAAAATGGCTATCATAATTTTCATTTTAGAAAAGCTTAAAATATTTATAATGGAACCATTAATATCCAATTTTGAGTAAGAGATGCAAGTGAAATGAAATTCAGTCACTATTGAAAGCAATTTGTAGAACAAGCTGGTCGACAAAGGCTGTCAATTACATAATAGATTTAAGGAATTTTGAAGGAATATAACTGGAAGCCCTGTGACTAGAAGATATTAAAGACACTTATGTACAAAATGAACACAACAGATATAAGGTTGCTATAGTAACACCCCTAAAATGGCTATCATAATTTTCAATTTAGAAAAGCTTAAAATATTTATAATGGAACCATTAATATCCAATTTTGAGTAAGAGATGCAAGTGAAATGAAATTCAGTCACTATTGAAAGCAATTTGTAGAAAATTTGGTCCACAAAGGCTCTTAATTACATAATAAATTTAAGGAATTTTAATGGACTGATTTTGAAAGAATATAACCCTTTATCTTGCAGTCCAAGAGTGAAATTATTAAGAAATTATTTCTTTGAGTTGTTTCATTTCAAATTTTTATTCGGAACAAGAGACCAATTTGTGAAGGAAATTTTTTTGAAACTCTTCTAATAATCTAACAATTCATTTTAGATATTTAAAAACACTGCCTATTCCGAAATCTGGAACTCCAAAATGACTTTTGAAGTAGCTTTCATTTTTTTATTTCACAATGAGGTTTCTGAATAATTTCGATCATAAATTTAAAAGTTAAACGCTTTCATACATAAGACCAAATTTCAGAAGTACAGTTACGAAAATATTTACTTTTTGTTATAATATATTCATAAAATGCCAACTGTTATCATAAATTTCATGTCTGTCCGAGGCTTCGCATAGAAAATTTTAAATTCATGTATTAAACCTAAACTTAAACATCTAGCACTTTTTTCAATCATCAAAATTTTATAGTTGGGAGAATATGTTTTTTTTTCTTGTTTGTTAAATCTCACGTTTTATTTTATTTGAATTTATCTGAACATGAATATTTTTAGAATATTTCAAGCGCTTAAATCAAAATATACATTTCTAAAATAAGCTTTATATTTTGAATTCAAAGTTTAGGGAGAAGTGATTTTTTATGTAGAATGTTATCAGTATTTTAGTAGTTGCGTTTATATCTACAAATATATAGGAAAACTTCGCCAATTTAAAATTCGTTTCGCTGGCATGGACTGTAAAACTCTACACGAAAATACGTTATTTTAAAATAAATGTTTAATGTCAGAGAGAATCTACCAAAATTAGCATTTAAAAAGTGGATATACTCTCAGAATTTCAAATTTTCGCAAACCGAAAAGTTTTGCCAGGAATATTTAAATTCTTTTTGTATCTCGCTATTTCTTGCTAAGGAAAAAGAAAAGACATTTATTTTCAAATATTTGACTTCTTTGCACTATAAACTTAACACTCTGACTCCTAAGCCGTCCGTAACAGGCCATGCAACTTCCATATGAGTGGGGCGGATTTCGGACGGTTGCTGTTCCGAAAGGGGGGAGGAGGCAGTTGGGCGAGTAGTCATTAAAGGGACCCTTAGGGGAGAGATAATAGATGAAAAGCATGCCATTCATATCTCCCACCACCCGTAGTGAGTAGAAAAGGGGGAGCGGGGCGGACGAATCCATTCCACAGATCAATTAGTAAGCAAACCTCCCTATACAAATGTACTTAGATCTTGAGAACTCTTAGTAGTCAGAGGGTTCAGTTTAAAAAGATATTTTTGCAAGAATGACATTAGTTTAAGTGTCGCCACATTCAAGTAACAAATGTAACTGCCCGTGTCATTTGCCTAACACCACAGCATAACCCCGAACTCGGAGCCAGGACGGCTCCCTGTCGGTTGGTTGGGTATGCGTGACACGTTATTGAAAAAGCCAGAGCAAAAGAAAAATCAACTTCTGTATAAAGATACAGAAAACAGGACATTTAGAACAAAAGAATATAATATATTTTTAAGTTCAGTCTTTCAGATCGTTGTGTTGTTGAATTTGAGAGGGTCGTGCCCTATGTATGGAAGAAAAGAGAATATGAGTACATAGGTGTCATTTGCCTGCAGTATATTTTACGCTGTAATTAGCTGTGATGCCATGTATTTTCCTGCAAGTTAACATACTAATACCTGAAAACACTTTTTATTGACACTTCTAAAAATTCATCCTGAACTCACATGAAGGATATTTTCAACATAAATTTCACGAAACAATATTTTTAAGTATTCGTTTCATCTACATTCAATAGATGGCAGCACGAATCAGGCGTTCAGTTCGTAATATAGACTTTTTATTTTCAAGTCAGACTTTAAGAGGCGTTGGAACCCTAAGTCCGTTAACCCTAACCTTGTTACTTCGAAGTGACTTTTCTCAAAATCTGTTGCATATTCGTGTTTAAAATTTTTTATACAAGTAAATTACATCTTTCTCATTATACCGAAATGATTTTTTTTTAAATTCAAAAATTTATTTTTTACAAATTTTTTTGTGTCAAAACTAAAAATGTGAAATAGGACATTTCAATGCACCTTTTCTCACAATCTGTTATAGATACATATTTGAAACTTTTTAAGCAAGTAAAGTACATCTTTCTCATTATACTGAAATGAGCCTTTTTAAAAAAACTCAAAACTTTAATTTTTACAATTTTGTTTGTATCAAAATAGGGTAAAATTTCACTATGTCTAATTAAATATTTTGTAAATTTATAAAAAATTAAAAATCAACTAATAGTACATTTCAGTATAATGAGAAAGGTGTACTTTACTTCTGTAAAAAATTTCAAATTTGTATAAATAACAGATTTTGAGAAGAGGTATATAGAAGTGGCCAATTTAACATTTTTTGTTTCGACACAAAAAAATTTGTAAAAAATAAATTTTCGAATTAAAAGACTCATTTTAGTGTAATGAGAAAGATGTACTTTACTTGTATAAAAAATTTCAAGCATGAATCTATAACAGATTTTGAGGAAAGGTACAACAAAGTAACAGGTTTAGGATTAATGGACTTAGGATTCCAATTCCCTTTCAAGTAGATATTGGCATTGCTGAGAAGAAAAGGGTAAGTGTGTTCAATTATTTATCAATTAATTTAAATGCATTTAACAAATAAATTTCAGAAAATACAAATGGAAAAATTTTTTTGCAATTTATAATGCAAGCTTCTTACAGAAAAATTTCAAAAATATTTTGAATCCATTTCGAATATAGTCCTTAGCCCTTGATAAAATGGACTAGAATGAATTCCCAATTATTTTGAATCCATTTCGAATATAGTCCTTAGCCCTTGATAAAATGGACTAGAATGAATTCCCAATTATTTGAATCCATTTCGAATATAGTCCTTAGCCCTTGATAAAATGGACTAGAATGGATTCCTTGTTTGTTTAATTCGATTCCCTCTGAGTTGTATCTTAGCTTTTTGGCTTTCATTGAATTACAAAAAACAAAAAGTTCCACTCTTCTGCGACTAAAACTGACCGAATTATGAAACTTTGAATTGCATAATTTTAAACTGATCAGCGGCCGCGTCCAGCAAACGCCACGCGTTGATTGGAAGATATTACTCAAGAAGGCTATTGAAATAATCTAAAATAATCAATAACAGTGATATTCAAAGCTTCATAACTCGGTCAGTTTTAGTCCCAGAAGAGTGGAATCTTTCTTGTTTAAAACTAAAATCATTTAGCAGAGGCAAAAAATACTCTCTGTAAAGTATACGTTTTTTTATTTAAAAAACGATTTGTGTAATTTTGACTTAACTGTTTTAGAAAAGCACTGTCAATATTTGAAGTGCTGTAGATAATTTATACGGTTCAAGCATAAAAGTGAGGAATTGTTTTAAAAACTTTGATACATACAGGTATCTAGAAAAATATGTTGTTGACTTACAAAGTGAACAAAATATTTTTTCCATGGAATATGGATTTCGAAATGCAGCATTTATGTGGAAGAATGAAAGACAGAATAAAAAACGATTTGTGTAATTTTTACTTAACTATTTT
>BGPR01003870.1:0-17393 GCA_013235015.1 Araneus ventricosus
TGAATCGGTTGTAGAGATTTCTTTCCTTTGAAGCTATAAGAGTCCTTGAAGTGACTGGTGTCTGAAAAATTACAGATAATTTACGGGCAAAAGAACAATACGGCAATCCAGAAACATAGTAATGAGAGGCCAGATAATCACCCTTAATGTTCAGGTGAATGTCTCAACACGTCACAAGGTTTTAAATATCATCCATGAAGAAGGACGAAGGCTCAAGATGGATTCTCTCTTACAAGCATAACGCACCACTTTATTACAGATGAATCGCTGACCTTTCAGATCCATCTTTAACCTATGAAACACGCGGTAATCGCAAGGCGATAGATTCCCACTGTAAGGCAGGTGATTCAACATTTCCCAGCGGAAAGCATGCAGAGTTTTCTTTGTTGGTTTGGTAGAGTGCGGCCTTGTGTTATCCTGAAGCAAAATCACGCCTCATAACAATTTTCCTGGCCACTTGTTTTTAATGGGCATTCAAAGGCTCTAGAATCTGCCGCAATATTACTAAACGTTGAAACTGAATATCACCGCACTGTACTTGCTTCGTCGTATTCATCACACGCCTCTACTGTTACATATGGTTGCTGCATGTGGTGAAGTTGTCTCTAGAACTTCATACGTTCTACGCATTTCCGTCACATTGCCAGCTAGGCTACACTGCCATCTAGTGGCCACAGATAAATATACCCGACGTTATTGACTTCGTCTATGTAACACTTGACAGATCCTCATAAATCGAATTACTATGAAAGAATTTCTCGTAGGAGCTTTCGGAAATTGAAATCATATTTTATGATGACACAACAGAAGACCTCAATCTTTGTTTATCTAGTCTAGGTTTAAAGTGACTGCAAACTAATGTTATAACGGTGCAAATAAGTGGATATCTAAAAGGGAAATTGGGATGTATCCTAAATGAAAGATTATTTTCCCTTCCTTTGGATGTACACCCCATATAGCAAGGAAGGTTGCGGAAAGGTTGTCATTTCACGTTCCATAGGCTGTACACCAAAACATTTCCGCGCCAACCGTTTCCGGAACCATTGCCGCAAGGTTTACGTAGGAAAGCTTTTCATGAGCTACCTCACCGACAAGGTTTGAACGACAAGTCCGCGAAAGCATTTTCGCGCAAACCGTTCCGGAAACCATTTCCCTCAAAATTGACGTAGTGAAGCTTTTTATGAACCACCTGTCAAATCGTGTGTATCCTCGTCCAGTATAGGGGTTAGGGTGCTTTCCTTCCAACTGTATGAACGAGGGTTCGATCCCCGGCTCGAAGGAATTTGAAATTTTGTCACAATCTACAATGAAATCGTACAAGTAAGTTCAATTAAAAATTAGATTAATCAAATTATTTAAAATTAATAATTAAGCTTTGATTAATTAAGATTCCTAATTTATCTTATTAATTGACATTCCTTCGTTGATGTCATTCGTCATTCCTTAATTGACTTCGGAGGGGGGAAGGGGGTTCTATTTTTTCCGCCGAAGGAGGGCTCTTAACAACCTTTTGAAGGCCTGATACTAGCTTGTAATAAAAGCTTGGGGAAATCTTACTAAAAACCTTACAGCGAACCTTTCCGCTACCTTGCCGAAAGGTTCAACCCTTGTCATGGAAACCTTTGTGACAACCCTTTACCGTTGCCGACGACAAGGTTTCCAAATCCTTTTAGAAAATCTTTCTTTGCTATGTGAGCTCCATCTTTAGAAATAAATCTCCGAAGCAGACAGGACTATTGAAAGGAAGGAACTCAGATCATTATATTGATTTGCATAATCTTCAGTTTCAGATTAAAATTTATTGCGGCGAAATCTAAACTCATTAAATTCACCAATACTAGTTTTCTGTTACAAAAACTTTGAACATATTTCTAGGAAATTTCCTTTGGCTTTGAATTGTCAGAATGGATTTGCGCTTTTAATATTTCCTGTAACTGGTTGAGATAGCCAACCTGTGAGAAACAATAATATGATTGGGATCTACATGCTATGCTTAAAGCTTGGTTCATTTTTCAAGAGTATTATTAAATATTCTTAATATTCTTTTGTGCTTTTTTTTAATCATTTTTACATTGATGTTCAATGCATATCACTTTAATATATAGAAGATTATGGAATTTTGAAAACACCAAATACTAATTGGGTGCCTTGGTGAACCAATTTGGAGGTAGAACTTCTACACAGGGTGTCTCAGTACAGCGGTTACAAACTTTCATGGGAAATCACATAGCAATGCATGGTCGGAAACGCTTTCCTGGCGGTAGTGACGACACAAGAAAGGCAGCACGCGAATAAGAGGAGAAAACATGCTTATTATTCTTAGTACAGCAAAAAAAAATGAGGAAAAGGAACATTAAAGAGACAACGATCGTCATCAAAGTAGGTGTTCGAAATTACGTCCCCCAGGCCGTGATGTAGGCGTCACATCTCCGGCGCATTGAAGATCAAACGTTAGCGAAAATACCGGGCGTGTCCCGGACTTCAACGGCAGCTGCCGCGGTGCGTGCAACAAGGTCCTCAGCACTGTTAACGGGAATTTCGTACACCAGTGACTCGACGCACCCCCATAAGAAGTAATCGAGTCAATTGTGGTCTGGCGATCGAGAGGGCCAAAGCACTGGACCACCCCGCCCGATCCACTGTTTTCCATACATTGCATTCAGGTGGAGACGCACTTCAATGCTGTAATGGTCCAGGGGCCCCATCATGCTGAAACCACATGGAAGAACGCATAGCAGGGGATACGGCCTGTCTTTCTTGTGTTTTGTGTCGTCACTACCGCGCCAGGAAAGCGTTTCCGACCATGCATTGCTATGTGATTTCCCATCGTCTAGGTGTTCTCTATCTGTCCTGAAAGTTTGTAACCGCTGTAATGAGACACCCTGTATGTTGAGTGATTTTAGATATCGAGACCCTTCACTTTTTTGCGCATGCACCAATTTGCTTTGGCTTTTACCAAAATAGGGGTGAAAAGGAAGTTGAGGCAGGAGATGTTTTTGCGTCTGTCAAAAGATTTCTGGAAAAGCTTTCTTCTTACTTAATTTGTACCACCCCTCTGCGCAGTTTCTAGCATATGCCATAAATAGTGCTTCTGAAATCTGTTTTTATTTAATTTTTTTGCACAAATCATAGTTACTGAATGCCACATTTTGTCGCTACTATGTTCGGCACTTCTAGCTCCTATACATTTGTTTGATAACAGCTTCAAAACTTTTTAACTGATAATATTATAATTTGGAGAATCCATTTTTGATTTGAGGATGCCATGTTAAATCGCATAACGATATTCGTTTCCGAAGTTATCAATACAAGGCATGAAATGCCTGGTAAATCTGTTAGGAAAAAAGGTGCCATTGTAATAATAAATAAAATTGCTTATTGTACAATTGTCATTTCGAAATATTAAATAACATGAGATTGAATGATACAGCACTAAAATAAAAGAAATATTACTCTAAGCTTGCAATTCCGATTTAAATATTAACTTTCAGTATCGATCGATTTAATTTATTTCTGCTAATTACTAAATAATTATTTCTATTTGTGAGAAGATTTATTGCAATAAATATAGGGGGAAATATATCTTTCAATTATTTTCTATTAGAAGAAAAAGAAATCCATTAAGAGAAAGCAAATTACGGTTTTCAAAACTTAAATGTTCATACTTTATTTACTTGCTATAAAAAATTATCGTATACAGTCGATTAAATGTTTAAAAATATATAATAATAATACATTTGTTTTAATTTCCCCTTAATGAGGTCTCGGCTAAGTCATCATTTAAGAACGAACTTAATTTCCTTAAAAGTGGATGGTAGATTCTGTAATGAGTTTTTTTTTTGTTAATGAGTATGTTCTTATATTATTTTGCCCTTACTTTTATAAATTCGGGAGCAAGGAAGCATCATTTCTAAGACAAGCTTCTCGTAACTGAGTTACCGTGGTGCATTGGTATTTCCAATTTATTAATTTTGAATATTTTAGCACATCACCAGCTTAAGAGAACTTTATGTTATTCTAGGGATCGAGGAAAATGATGTGCAGTTAACCAAAATTTTATCATCTTCTCCATTATTGTAGAGCAGATATTTTGGATTTTAGGATACTGTAACATATTTTCAGCAAAGCATGAAGAAACATGGAGCCTTCTTTATCAAAAATAAAATATTTATTTGACGTCTTCTACAGCACAAACATTTAAAATAAACACATACACTTACATAACACACGTTACATCACTGACTGACATCGAATTCTATGCCAAATTATAATTCTTCTTCTCCGTTGCTAGGTAAAGCTAACAAAAAACAAATATATCGTTGTCACCTTATTATAACGTTTTAAAAGAATTGATGCCAAACGATTTTTTTAATTAATATCTTTCACAGCCAAACAATATTTTTAAATTAATTTCTTTTATGGTCAAACGATCTTTTATCTAATTAATTTCTTTTCTTTAAATATTTTAATAATTCTACAAATATATATATTTTTTTATTTGTTACAAATATTACAATACATTTTCTCTTAGGGTCAGTTTTTAGGTTCAGAAAAATTGAACTGATTTAAATGTGACACTTAATTTGCTTTAATAATAGAAATGAGTAACAGCAAAGGAAAATCCCTACTCTTCTTTCTCTACATTAATTGTATTCATTAACGTTTTGATTTAATGGAAATATGGAAGCTTAAACTTGCTGTTCAAGAAGCTTCTGAATAATAAGTATTGCATTGGAAGATCTTTGCCTCTATTTATCCTTAGTTATACTGAAAAAATTAATAATGCACGGACAATTTTTATTAAAATCGTTGCGTTCTGTTTTATTGAAGTTCAAAGAATTTAAGTTTGACGGGAAAATAAATGATAACTATTACTTGATCACATGTTTCACATTGCAGTGAATTTTAAATTTGCCAGGAAGATAGGCGAAGCATGATAAATAAAATATAATTAAATCTGTGTCCAAAAAAATCTATATACTGGACCATCATGTTATGATGATCCAGTATATAGATTTAGACAGAAGTTTATGGCAACCACATTCCAAGTTTTATGCTTATACTTTTTATTTGAAAGAGGCATTATAAAAATTTTAAAATATATACTAGAAATTTTTGGAATTTAGTTAAGTGTCAATAAGAAAACCCTAGTTAGGGTACGTACACAGGAATCGGTTTCTGTGAACGCTGCAGCATAATGAATAAAAAATATGCAAAGAAATAATGACCATTACTTTATGCATCGTTTAATTTTAATTCAAAAGACAAATTCTCGAAACTTTCTCTTAATAAGTTGAAAATTTTGTTCTGAAAAGAAAAAAATAATTGTCTACGTACGTAAAATTAGTTTTATAACTGTGATAGAAAATCAAAGACATAGATGTATATTCCATCTGCATTAAGTAGATTTTAAATCACGTTACTTTTGAAACTGAAAAATGATGTAATGCATAAATAAGCGATATATTAAAATTTATCTTAAATCATGCCAGAATTGCAAGCAAATGCTTCTTGTTTATCCATAAAATGCATAAATAACAGGTGTTTAGTTGAAAGTGCAAAAATAATCATATTTGAAAAAAATGAACAATTAAACAATGGTATACATTCGTCATAAGAAATTAACTCTCTTGAATAACATCCTTGTAGCCTGCGGTAAAAATGGAACAACATTGGAAAATTCAAATGAATATATAAACATGTCAAACAAAGAATTATCCAAGTAAATAATTTGCTTATATTTCGTAGTTTAAAAGAAAGCGAAACTATAGATAATAAAATATCTTCCATTAGTGACTGCTTTTTCATTTGCAGGAAATAAAACAAACGCAAAAAATAAAAATAAAGTAATAATTAAAGTAGTTTTTACTCTCCTATATCCTATGCCTGGAGCGAAAAAACCATTAATTTAACAGTAAACACCAAAAAAACAATCGCACGCTGATAATAGTCAGATGTTTCTTTTATGTGCAAACAATTACGATTTTTAAAGTGATATATTGATAAATGTTTTCTTGCTTCCTTGAACAATTTATAGAAAAAATAGTAAAAATACGCTGTTCGCCCTGAAAAAAGTATACTTTTCATTTTTTTTTTGTACATATTTTCAAATTTATTATAAAAACAAATTCTGCGAAGTTTTTCTAAATAATATGTTTGGCTGCCTTGTAATATCAATTATAATGGGAAAACAGTAACAGCGTTATGAAAGTAATTGTTAATAGCACCGAATTTATTAATCATACTAAAAAAATTAATTATTTAAATTCTGAACAAAAGCCTAAACATTTTTTTCGACGTAAATAAAATCGGTATTATTAATATTTTTTATATTTAAATTTATAGATATGAAGAAATAAATAAAAATTTATCACAAAAGTTTGGCCCAATCCTATTTCAATTTTTTCACAGTTTTAAGGAGATTTAAATGTGAAAGAATATATTTACGAAACAAATTTGTGGCACTCCATTAAACAACTCATTCTTTTTTGCTTACAATATTTCATGTTTTAGACATTTTTCAAAAACATGTTAAATGGCCTATAAAATTTCTGAAATTTCTGAAATTCGTTAAGCAAGAATATCTTTCTTCAAAGTTTAAGAGACGACACAAGTGCAGTGTTCTCAAATAAGTTGATTGAAACATACACCAAGGATTTTGTAAATGAGCCACATAAAAGAATATCATTATTCTTAATGCCTAATAATTTATATATCACACGTCTAGCATGTGAGCAAGCAGACTCCGTCGCAGCCGAAGCCATGTGCATGACAAGAGAGACCGCTGCAAGACAGCCATCAGGTTACTAAAAAGAGAAACAGTCCAAGGCATATCAAGCAAAACAATCAAGTATCAATTTCACAATAATTTAAATTAACTCATTCGTTACCAACAGTCACATGTATGTGACACAGCCGTTTCTTATTAAGGCCCAACATTACATATATGGGACAGACGTAAAATCTATTCAAATTGATCTCATATAATCCCGAAATAGATCCGTTTTTCCCAGAAGACCGTGGTGCCGAAAGGGTTAAAGTTGACCTCAAGGAACAGAAAAAAATAGCTAACGTAAGAGAAAATAGCAAACAAAATAAAATAAAAATTCGATTTCGCTTATTAAAAACTAAATTAAGAACCAAAGGAAAATAATTCGTTTGTACAAGCAAGGAAATTCAAAGTCCTTAGGAAAACTTAAAGGGGGCATCATACATACAGGAATGAGCCATTTTCACAAGAGAACAAGTGGTCGCAAGCGAAAGGGGACCTCTACAGGTTTTTTCCATGTTAGTGAATTAAATTGAAGGAAATGATGCAACAAGTAAAGTCTGAAACACAGGTCTACCGAAAAGAAAATAGCGCAGCAATCGAAATGTAGGAATAAAAGCTTCAGAATATCGTATCTCGCACGACGGCATGTCTTTTGAATCCTTGCCTTCTCTTCACCCTTGCTCCAAATATTTGCTGTTCATACGGCGTCACAATTGCAATCGTTTCTGTCATGCATCTCTCGATTTATAACGGTGTTATTCATGCACTGCATTGCTGTGGTATTGTGAATTTGTATTCTACATTCTATTCTACATACCTGTGTTGCACATTTAATCTAGAGTAACTATTCCTATTGCATATTTCACTGACAAAGAACTTTCTGTAGCGGTCGTCCTTTGAGTTTGTGACCCCATATGCTCTATTGTAAAAAAATATGTGTTTATGTTTATCTGCCTTACCCTTGAAGTTTGACTCAGGAATTTGAATCAACAAGTATAATGTAAGACATAAAATATTTTTAACATGTATTCTTTTTAGGTGCATTTATAATTTCCAGAACTCTTGTAACTGGTATTCGTCTCAAAATATAAGGGCTAAAGGAAAAAATAATACTAAAAGTATAATTTGTAACCGCAGGAAATTTTCCCAATAACAAAAATAAAATCATATCCTTATTTACAAAAGGTTTTGACTGGAATTCGAAAGATTTTGAGATTTATAAATTAAATGATTTTAATAGGTAATCCACTTAAAGCTTAAACAAATTTTTAAAAATATACTGCAAGAAAGAATTTAATTTTAAAACGAAGACTATTCCCAAAAAATATAATGGTTAATGTATCTTTTTTATAAAGTATCCTATATTTTTCTGTTGTCAAGAATCAAAAATTCACTGGTTTCACGATTTTTAATCCCCTGATTGAAAGTACGGAAAATATGAAAGAAGTCAAATTTATTATCTTTTTCCATATAATTATTGAAATTTTGTGATAGAATAGCAAGTTTATTGCTGATATAATTATCTCGTGCATGATGTTTTCACAATTAATCTTTTAACATATCGAGACTATTCATGTAGGAAAAAAGTAGTTGAAGTAAATAAAGTCAGTAAAAGTATTAATTTTTTCAGTATTATAACTTGAGTTAAGATAATTATTGCGATTGATTTTGATTATTAACCCTTTGAACGCGGCAGCACGGCAGACGTTTCCGAACGCGCGTGACTGCTCAAGGCTGGCGCACTTTTTCTAGTTAAGCCTAAGTGCACTAAGGTTGGTGTAACGCCGACGTGACAGTCGGTAGCTAAAATCCGCAAGAGCCGGCACGCATTTGTGACAGTCGAGAGAGAATGCGCCAAGCAGTTGGCAGGTCGGCGTGACGGTCGTTCTCAAAGAGTAAAGTCGTCCTTCAAAAGTAAACGTAAATCACATATATAAGTTTCATAATAGTGTTGTTTACCGGAACAAAATTGCGGCGTCAATAATTTATTCTATGTCCTGATGTTATCACGAAAAATTATGTTTCCAGAGTATACCAAAATTACTAGAGAATGTCGTACACGAACAGAAATATTTCTTGACCAACGATTGACCTAGTAATTTGATCGATGGATCACTGTGTCGTTCTCCCTGCGCTTTTACGCACATAAATATTATGATTCTCGAAAGGTAGATTCGAATTTGAAATGTCATGCGTTAATGCACCACTTTCTGCACGAAAGGTGCTGTTCGAATAAAAAAGTGTATGTCAGCTGATGTATTCATTATCTGACACGCAACAAGCAATTTAAATTATGTTTTAAATGTTTTGTCGTAACTAGTGTGAGCGGTCTGATAGACCCCTTTAAAAATGCATAAAAATGGATACTTTTATGCATTTTTATGGAATGTAATGGATAAATTACGCATATTTATGCGAATCTAATTCATTTAAATTAATTTTTTAAAACATGGATCATTCAATTTTACGCAATTTAAATCACATAAAAGAATAACTATTTTCTTCATTTTAAGGGATAAAGCTGTTAATTTTATTAAACATTAATGAAAATACATGCCTTTTTTAAGTCTTACTGACAGTTATACCACAATTCTAGATCAATGAACTTGATTATAGGGATTAAGAAACCTTTTTCTACAAAGATAAGTCATAAGATGGATTACAGTCAAAAGAAATTTTTCAATAACATTGAAGTCACACTGACTCCTTTCATTTCATAGATTTATCAGCTGTTTTCCTCTTCTCACTGCGTGGGCATAGACTGCATGTTTTCCTTTTTTCTAATTTTTCCTCATGATTTAAAAAAAAATTATTTTTCTTGCTTTCATTCTGGCCATTAGTATATATCAATTCATGTCTATTTTGATAAGAATATTTCTTTCTGAATTCGTTAATTATTATATTAGTCCATTTCACGACTAAGTTGATCACACCTGTTATTATTCAATTGGCGCGCCCTTTCGGCAATTTCACGTTCAATCCCAAGGTATCCGACTGGTTTAAAATCGTCGTTTTTGATGAAATTATCAAAAATATTTTCATGACTTAATTTTGCAGCCTGTTTAACCAGCTTTCTAACAATGTCTCACATTTTACTTTACGTGAATTACAAATGGAGTTACAGCTGTTTTATTACAGAACTGTAAGCATTTTTTTATGTTGCATGAAAACTTTAAATGTGTTTTCTGAGAAATGATATTTTTGAGGAAAACTGTAGACCTTAACAATGATGTCTCAAAAAGTTATTCAAGTATTGATATGAAATTTTCTGAGATTCTTTTCTGTAATATGCTCGATGCTTTCCTCTAAAAACTAAGGTCAATTTTAAAATCAAGGATTATTTTTAAGTGCTTAAATATAAACGAAAAGCATTTTTTATGAAAAATTACCAGTTTAATAACTATGTTCAGCTATATCTCAAAACAATTTTGAAGTACAAGAAATATTTTAGAGTATAACACAGATAGCTGTCATAAAAATGTACTCCTACAAGGATTTATGTATATTTAGAATATGATTTTGTTTATGGCTGTTAGCGTAAGGCAAATATTTTAGTCATTCTTCTTCAAATTTCTCAGTTTTTTTAAAAGAATATTATCTTGACAGCCTAATTTTACAATATTTTCATAGTTTTAAAACATATGCAGTTGAAAAATAACATTAAAAAATATATATAAGTTATTTTTCAAAAAAATGTCTCCGAACACAATCGGATACCTTAAATGAGAGAAATGCTTTGAATCAATGTAACTTATTAGATTTCTTAAAATATTAATTAAAACAAATTTTAAAAAATAATTCTAGTTCAAAGTATCTCTCTATTGCCAAAGTTCATGTGGGCGGGTTTAATGAATTTCATGAAAATCATTTCTTCATTTATTGGCGTGATTTTCGGTGAATTTTTATTTTCACCGAATTTCTATTTTTCTCTTTACCTTAAACGTCTAAGGGCATCTAAAAACTGTTAATTATAATTATTTCTGTTCAACATTGTGCTTCACAGTTTTTGAAGTTTAGTTCAATATCAATTGCAGTTAATAGACTTATAACTTTAATCATTTTGTTAAGATAAACGAACACGTAAACTAAGAGCAGAAATTTCAAAAGCCGTTTAATTTTCATATGACGTTTTATTTAACCAAATAATGTAGACTTTTTAGAATCTAAATCTATGTCAATTTTTTTCCAGTTTCTTATTATCAAAATATATCAATTCATGTTCATGATTTTAAACGCCATTCTTCTTCAGTTCGAAGATTTTGCAAGATTTCGGCAATTTCAACCATTATTTTTTTCCTTTAATTTTTCCATATACTGTTTATAAAGTAAATAAAGTCAACCTTGTTTTCAGGAACATTACTTATTTAGTATTACAAACACAAATCCAAAGTGTTTCATAATGTTTTAAGTTATATTATACATACAATCACAACGCATAAAATTTCGGAAGAATTTTAAATTCAAATCTAAGTGATATATGTTGAAATTAGAGCTGAAAGAATGCCTACGAAGATAATGCTTGCTGATATCTTGTGTTTGAAGTAAACTTAGCAATTTTCTCCTCTCTAAAAATTTTCTTTTGACATATGAAAAGCAAAAACAAAGATTTATTATAATTTTTAAAAATATTTTACGATTATTTTACAATGAAATTCTTCCTTTATTTTTCTTAATCACATAATTGAATATCGAATAAATGTTTATGAAAAGAAAAATAACCTATTCTATTTCATAAATTGATAATTGCTAATAATTAGTCCTTAGTAATTCGAAGTCGATACGCCACTGCAGCTATCTAGTTCATCATTCAGTCCCAAAATGGTACAAATTGGAGCTGATCCATGGTTGTGAGCATTATGGCTACACTAAAGCCAAATACTTCCACTTGGAGGAAAGAACATTTGTTAAATAGAACATAACGGACATAACTCTGAACGGAGACTAACACAAAAAATTGAAAGTTATAGTATTCACCAAGTGATTTGCATAACTTCTGCTTAAAAGACACAGCCATCGGCCATTGGTGATTTATGCAGTAATAAAACCTTTTGAATATTAATTATTTTGAATTCTTTTAACTCCCGAATCCATCCCCGAGCCTGAGGTCAGGGTGACCTCCTGCCGGTAAGATGAATGGATGTGGAAGGGAAGCAACCGAACCCCACGAGGCAAACAAGGCCCCGCACTTGAGTACCGCCCCCGAACAACTTTAATGAACAATAAGAAGTTTTGCAATAATAGAATGCTCAAAAATAATTACGATGAATTAGTGTTACAGGTGAAGAACATGCTGATTACAGTTGCAGCCACCGCCACATAAATGAGGCCATCCAGGTTCAAATTGTGATTTAGTTACATACTTTAGAAATATGTGTGAGTATTTTGTATAAGAGCAATTCATTTTCTTTGCTGATTCTATACATTTATACATAACATAACACCACTCCATGCCCCTGCAATTATAACCTTAAGATTATTTCAGCAGTGTCGAGTACATGAAGTGCAAGAAAAATCACCAAACCCTAGGGCGTGACCTCTCTTAAAACTTGACAATTCTCTACACCGCTGCCTAATTAAAAACGCAAAAAGTTTACAAATGTTTACAGGTGCTATTGCATTAGGAAGGATTGCCATTATGCTATACATTATAAAAATATTTCGGTAACACAGATTAAAATAAAACTAACAGATAAGAAAAAACACAAGATTACACAGTTAAACATGGAATAATTGGACAATAATAAAAACTAAATGCAATGGGAAAACTATACGAAGGGTAAAAAAATTACATTCAAAAACAAAAAAATGAAAGTAAAAATATGGAAAACAAATTAATACAATAATAAAAATAACATAAAAATGTACACAAAGACAGATGGGCCGCACAGAGTTTTAATAAGTTCGATTTTGAAGAAGAGTTACCTGACGGAACTCTATTTGAAGAAGGAGAAACACGATGGATGTTGGAAGAAAGTCCTGAAAGAACAACTAAAGCAGTTATGAGTTCATTAGGGGATGATGGGCTGAAGAGAAGGCGAAGTTCAATGTTGAACTGGTGAAATTAGACCTTCCATCTCCAAAGAAAGGGATTGAGGGATGGAGACGCAGGATGGACAGTTGAAGTTTGTTTAGTTTTAAATTCCCTCATCGCAGGAGGAAGAGGATGTTCGGACACAGAAGTTGCTATTTGTGAAAATGTTGGCCAAGAATGTGGGAATGAGACGATAGCATTGGACTAAACTGAGAAGACTATTGAAGGAAAGGAAAACAATTAATTGGAATCTGGACGGAAAAGACTGGTTTGAGAAATATACATTTATACATACACATTTAACATTTACACACAGACATAACATATAACATTAACTGACATATATCTGCGCTCCACAGAAAAGTAATACGTTTAAACACTTGGTTTTTTGACAGGAAACATATTTTTCATTTGAAATATTACAATACTAGAAAATGATAGTACCCAAGAACATCTATTTATTCCATTGATATTCTATGGGCTATAAAAACCAAAATGATACTGAAAAATAACTTCCAGACAGATAATTTTGTGATTCAATACGTTTATTATTTAGCAGAAGAAAACGTTCCCCATACTTAAATATTTGGAGAAAAATACCACTTATATATAAACAGGTTTCTACATGATGTTTGTAAAAAAAAATTCTGCCGTTTAATCTGTCACAATCAGAAAAAAATCTATAACACTCATACAGACAATCTATAACACTCAGTAAACTATTAACTCATTTGAAGAATTATTTTTTATTTCGTACACTGAACCATTAATTTAATCATCTATATTGCCTATTTTGCTTATTAAATGTTTAGAAGTATGAATTTTATTCCAGAGAATAAATTATTAGATATTTATTACAAAGAAGAAATATCTGTCAAATAATATTTTCTAGAAAATCATTAAAAAGAATTGTCTCAAAATGCAGTTTTCTTTTAAAACTTAAGCACTCAAATAATAATCTATCCAAATCTTCTTTCTATAGCAACGTTTCTCGAACAAAAACGTCTTAATCATTTAAATTGATGAGGTAGTTGTTTCTAAAAATATAATGAGACACATGCATAACATTGTCTTTCAAAAAAGAATTAAGGTAAACTATGGGTTTGACAAATGATAGTTTGCTTACACCCTAATTACACAATAAATCCTACTAATTTAAAAAAGGAGGGATTTTGCTGATATTTGTTTCTCGAAACATCACCATACTCTTCAGACAGTTTTTAAAAATTTGCAGCAGAGAGTTCAAGTCACATTGCTTTTCCTTTGTTGTAATTGGCTTAGAAAGTCCGCGTTGTAATTCTAATGGAACGTTGTATATATGATAGACTTGCATTTATTAAACGTCATTTTTACTTTGGAAACAAAATATTATTTTTTGAGATGACAGTTTTGTGAGAACTTTCAAAACAATCCCTTAAAAATGCCTGCAACTTTGCAGCTTTAAAATTTAAAACAAATCTGATGAAGAGGATTGTAATGTCTTAAAAACAGTAATATCATGACAGAAACTGAGTTTGTAGACTTTAAATTAATGAATTTCATTTCCTTGAAGCAAATAATGAGAGGATAAATTCCTACTAAATAAATATTTTCATCTTTATCAAAATTTGTTTGAAATTTACTTCATATTATTAACAGAAAAAAATGATATTGTAGGTCATTTTCCATTTCACAATGGGGAATTTTGAATTTAGTATAAAAAATGACTGTATGTATCATATTTCACATGAATGAATTGAATCATTGCAAGAAGAGAGTTTCATATTTTGAATATATGTTATAACATTAAATTTTATAAATTGCATTTGTAATAGAACTCATTTAATCAATTGCTATTAAGTTTGAATTTTTACTATAAAAATAGTAATTTTGAAATTGTAAACCTAATTAAACTCTCTTTTAAGTATATTCGAATTGCTTTGGAGGGAATAATTTTATATTAAAATTCAATTCATTCATGTGAAATATGATATATACAGTCATTCTTGATACTAAATTCAAAATGCCCTATTGTGAAATGGAAAATGACCTACAATATCATTTTTTTTGTATTTACAGGAGGAGAAAAACCGAATCGGCTGCAAACAACATCAAAATTAGGGTCCGAGATATCTCTAATGTGACTCACATCAAAAAATGAACCTATTCACGACAACCAAAAAATATTACAATTTTTAATTATACAGAAATTCCAATTGTAGCTGTTACAATTCACTACCTTCTCCTTTTTAGAGTATATGGCGCTACTAGAGCCATCCGGGTTTTTCCCATGATGCCTCTCTCTCTTTTTCTTCTGTGTACTTGTGTTGTGCTGTTGTTCTCTATCTTCCGTCTTGTACATTTTAATGTTCTGTGTCGTGGAACTCAGCCATCTAATAAAAATGGTTCCTGAAATTGAATTCATTCTTCAACAGCGGCATTCCATATACACATGAGTCTCGTCCCTCTAAACAATTAAAATTTTGCATAAGTACCCTTTTAACATCAAACAGTATAAACATTTCAGAATTTTAGGGAATAAATTAGTATAAAGCCAGAAATGTCAATGAAACTTAACTAAAATTCCAAACTTATTTATTTATAAATAAATATAAATTTGAAGACTCAAAATAAAACATAATTTTAAAGTTATTTGTTTTCAAGCAAAAGTCAGATTTAAAACAGAAAAAAAATTAAAGGAAAAGTAATTCGAAGCTAGGAATATCAATGACACTCAAATAAAATTCAAAATTAATTTATTTACAAGTAAACTTAAACTTAAAAGAATTCAAATAAATTTTAAGTTATTTGTTTTTAAGTAAAATTCATATTTTAAAGAAGAAAAATTTAATGAACATAAAGACTGGAATATCAGTGAAATTCAAATAAAATTAAAAGTGTATCTATTTGCAAAGAAATTTAAATCTGAAAAACTGTTGATTTTTAAGTAAAATTCTGATTTTAAAAAATCATAGAATAGCAATTATAAAACAAGAAATATCAATTGAGCTCAAATGAAATTCAAAATTTGTTTATTTGCAAATAAATATTAACTCGAATATAACAAAATAAAATGTAAAATATATTTGTTTTTAAGTAAAATTCAGATTTAAAACAAAATTTAATAGTCAAAATAGCGATATAAATGAATTTTAGTGCTCTTGAAGTTCAATTGACGATCCTGTTCTGCGCAGTGGGGATGTAAATGGGGATTTCTGCGCAGAAGTTCCCTTCTAAAAACATCATATGGAAACTCCGTTGCTTTACAACAACATAACTGTGAATGTCAGAATTTTAGGTTTTACCCAAGCAATGCATCTGCCTTCATCAAATCGAAAACTCAAAAAAAGTGATTTCGGCCGAGTCTGCAGAAGTCCCCATTTAAAATCAAAAGTTTCAATTTCTTATCGACTTCTAGCTTGAGTACGAACATTTTATTTCGTGCATTTATTGGTATATCTGTCTATTGTTCTCTATTTTTTGTTTTCATGCTGCAATGGCGCGCATCTTAAACATTGTCGTAATTTTTCTAACTTCATGTCTTTTTACAATTAAATTCTTTTATTCTTTTAATTTTATTGTATGATAATAAAAAACTTTTTTTTCTTGTACCAGTTTTAAATTTTGCTTTCTTTTATAAATGACTTTAATTTTTTTTTTTAATTTTGCTTTATTTTTTCTTATTGATTGGTTGCAAATTATTTCATGCATAAATATTCTTAACCCAGAATGAAACACTTGTAGTTATATAAGCTAAATTTCGTAATTATTTTCAAATTATTTTGCGTTGCTTGAAATAGGTCTGTGCATGAACTGTAACTAATGGTAAGAAGCAGATGCGAAGTCTTAAAATTACCATTTAAATTGAAAAGTAGGGCATCCCAGGAAACAGAACTCTGAATTCAGCTTCAAACATCATTTATCTTCTTTTCAGAATCCAGCGCACAGAGACGAACCTCACTTTTATCATTCCACTTATTTATAACAAATAGCCGACTTGTGTCCTTCTCGACAAGCCACGGCATCTCGAGACACGCTTACTAATAGGGAACAAGGAATTCAACCTTATTATGGCATTCTTCTTTCAAACGAGTGTAAATAATCGTGTATTTTCGGATTGCGGGGCTTTGTCTGGATCCTCCATTATCATTAAGGGTAGGGTAGGCAATTAAAGAAGTCTCGGGGACAAGGGCCCGATCACCGCCTCCATATTTGCGAGAGGGGCGTTAAACGACTCGAGTCTAATTTGGATTCGCAGCGGAGATCCCCTTTATGCGTTTTCCCGGCGAGCCTCATCCAGATCATAGATTAATCCCGCATAGATAGGAATTTGAATGCTAATTCGTTTTACGTCATCCACATTCGCTATCAATAGTGCAGGTTTGCTTGTCTGGAAACCAATTACACAAAAGTGTGTATGAGGGACAAACGGCGCTATTAGTTAGTTGTTTATTTCACTCGATGGGAAATTCCATTCAGTTTAGTAAAGTGGGCTCTCTTGTTAGCGATAAATCTATAGTTTGCATATTTATATAATACGACTTAACAAATGTGAAAATTAAATTAATAATAACTTGAATAAAGTGCATTGTAACATGGTAATATTGCATA
>BGPR01003870.1:18438-45011 GCA_013235015.1 Araneus ventricosus
TATAATGTGGCCAGAATATCAAACCGTGGTCTTTGGTAATATATTTCTTTACATCTTAAATTTTGCTAGAATAAATTCAGGAATCTTGTTGTTATTGAGCAAAACTCCACCAGAGAAAAATTTAAAAAATAGGAGACATTTCTTGAATTATTTAACCTTTGCTCTTTTTAGAGCTTCATAGGAAATCGCGGTAGAGACAATCGGTGGTGCATAGCAAATGTATTTTTGATGAGACAGAAGCGCGGAGAAGAAAAATGTATTACCGCAGATGCTACATGTGTCCAAGAGATAAGGACTCAAAAATAAAACGACTATTTGCGCGAATTGCTAAAAATCATATGTCAACAGCAACCTGAAATAGAGGCCATTCGTAGAAAGTGCATACAATCTTATGATTCTGATCCATGTACACTCTAACTATTTTAAAAATTAATTATATAGATCAGTATTCTTCTAAACAATACTGTGTAATTTTGATTATAATCACATTTATTCTAAAATATTTCTATTATTAGAAAAAAAAACCAGATTAATAAGATTCTTCAACCTGACGAAAAAATAGTAGATGTCAACGAAAGTGGGGAATCGTATAATGTGGCCAGAATATCAAACCGTGGTCTTTGGTAATATATTTGGTAATAAAAGAGACAGATTTCCCATATAAAATTCATTGATACGAAGTACTCTGAAAGAGAGGAAATACCTTCAATTTATTTGCTATTAATTCTTAATTTATCATTATTTTTAAATTGTGTTTTATTTATTTATTTAAAGAAAAGCACACTACAGAGGAAACTCCATTTACAGAGTGCTGACAAACACACAAAGAACAAAAGTCACAATGAGTAAATAAAAAATAAAAAAGAATATGCCTTAGAAAGCAAAAAGTAGACCACAGAGAATACATAAAATCATAAAACTTATGCAAACGTATATATAATTAAAAACGAAAACACATAATCACAAAACTTTAAGACACACTATGACACCAAAAGCCGTATTTTTAAATCAAACACAGCGCCAAAAAATTGGCTGAATACATAAGAACACGGAAAATCAAATAGCCTAAAAATCTAAAATGTTGTAGAAAGACAAAATAAAACATATCATGTATTTAAAAGATGCAAACATTTCGACTTAATGCAATATATGTTGTAATTATCACAAATTGCACGACCAGTTAGAATTATAAAAACATATTTCGTATTAATGTTATTAAATTGTTTGGGGTGTGCTGACACCCCATGGGCGGTCTCGTGCTACATTTTATATCGCGCGTCCTTCCGCGTTAAATGAGAACGAATAGCATTAAAAATGACATTCGATTTTTGCTTCTAAAAATGCAACACAATCTTTGTCTTGAGCATTCCATAAACTATTTGAAAAATTAACGCGAAACTATACACGAATCAGTCGGAAAGTCATCGTGCATTAAATAGAGTTCTACTTCGCTGCGATCGAGAATAAATTTAGGAAACTCGCATTTCCATCTTTCAGCCACGAGTGCAACTGACATGAAGATTAAAAGTCGTTCGCGTAGGAAGTGTGTGCAGGGAAAAAAGCGAGACAGTGAACAGTGGTGCAGAAACAGCTCTGCTTCGAAGTTCATTCCATTTCAACAAAACCATTTCACAGTTCGAAGAATTCCATGGTAACGGGCATGAAACAGAACATTTATTTAAAGTGTTCTATTGAGCAGGGTGATTTTAAAAACGTATCATTTCTTTTTAACATTCAATGAGGTATATTCTGAGATATGTTAGTGAGCTAATAAAAATGTGTTAACTCGAAGGTTCATTAAATTGCGGTTAAAGTAGTGAAAAAAACCTCGCTTAGTTTGAATAATCGACAGCGATAATTAATACTAACCATGGTTATTATTAATAAATGATTAGAAAACCCGGCCAGTAATAATAACAGCCGAATATTATTAATGCTTAACACGGTTATTATTAATATTAACCGAACAAAAGATTTACTGTGCCATATAAAAGTACTGAGTGTAGTTTTCGTGTCAATAAGGGAGAAATAAAACTTACTTCAATAAATAATATTATTTTAGTATTCGAAAAACATTTAAAACTTTTACACATAAAAAATAAAATAAAAAAATATTCCACCAGTAAACTTACTTTCTCCTTTTTACTAGACTGGATGGAAAAAAAGTATATGCAGGAATTTTAGTCTACGCTACAGTTAAAATATATTTTTGTAGACACCAGACCTTTTCGAAACTTATAAAAATGGTATTAAGTTTATTTTTCATGCCTTCTTGGAAAATCTATTCTTAAGTGATAACGCTTCCGATGAAAAGCTTCTACGCATATATTTATATTTTATGTTTTATGTACCCATTCTGACAGTTATTATTAACGTAGGACTACTTTCCTCCCATTCGGGTCTCAGGAAGGGAATTGATTCACACGCCAAAACGCCACAAAACTTGGTATGGGAGATCCTTTATATCTCGGTAACTACATATGTTAAAAACATAACTAATGTCTTATTTTAGAGATAAAGGGTAACAACAGAAGTTATAAAAAAATTGAAAATTGGAATTGTAGTTCAGCGACTACTGACTCCCGAAGTTGGGCAAAAATACGCATGAATTGGTGACGCGATCCTCTATATCTCGGTAACTACATACGTTAAAAACATAACTAACGTCTTATTTTAGAGATAAAGGGTAACAACAGAAGTTACAAAAAACTTACTTAAACTGAAAAACTTAAGAGAAACTTCGAGAAACAAAAGAGTCACGCGAGTAAAGTAGTCCTACGCCTTTAACATCGGCGTCTGTTTGAAAAGACAGCCTTCCGTCATTTTTTTCATCCTTCTCAGCATACCACGCCACTTTGTTAGCTATGCATTGCCAGCAGTCGGATTTGCAATGTTTCTCTGTACGCTATGTGTAACGAAGGACGTTTGCAATCTTTCTATTGGTTTTTATCTTTAACTTTGGTAGCTCGCGACGCACTCTGTAAGTGACTGATTTTCTTATGAACGAGATAGGAATAGACGGGACGCAAAACGCGTAAATATATTTTGAAGAAGAAGGCCGTGATTTGACAGACGTTTATTTTGAAGACGTGAAGAAGAATATACTGTTTCATCTCATTGCACCCATATGTCTTCAACTATTTGCTCTCGAAAGTCGATCTTTTCTCTGAGAAGATTTCATAGCCGAAATTACGTTCCGAAGTTCAGTAATTTCCACTATTTGATGTTTGCGCGTCATGAAGCTCAATTCTGCAATCTCAATGAATGAAAGTAAAAGCCGTCGCCATCAGCTTCCTCTATAATTAAAGAAAACAGGGGTAGAAAAATAATTGTTTGTACCAAATTAAAAAACATTGCAGCCGATAAAAAGTAATAAGAAAATACTTAAATTCTAACGTATAACAATTGTTCAAGGTGTATTCGATAGTCACGCTTTCCATACAAAATATCACGTGTAAAAATTTACGTAGCTTAGTTAATAGCCCGTTAATTCCCCTGATAAAATATAAAAAAATCAAAACTTCTATCCTAATTATTCATTGTTAAGTAACAATGAATAATTAATTAAGATTTCTATAAATAATTAAGATTTCTTGAAAAAAATTCCTTGTCTGAAAGGAGTATGCTGCTGTTGATGAAAGAACAAAAACCATCGATTTTAGAAAATCATAAAACTGCATGAATAGTGTTAATAATAATGATATTCGACAACATAAAATGAGCAAAAGTGAGGATTTTTTCTGTATGTGTCAGCGATTTTTCTCATTCAAGGCGCCTTCTAAATCTTCAAATTCAAATTCATGCGCATCCGAAAAGGGGAGGTTAGATAGTTCTAATCCAAAGCCGGGAGGGTGTTAGATTTTTATTAAGTACCGTTTCTTTAAGTTCTTTAAGTAGTATATTATCTCTACTAATAATAAAGGAGAATGTGTGTGTGTCTGTGTGTGTGTGTTTGGTGCGAATATTCTTTGGAGGGTGGGAATGTGCGCCTCGGAGCTGTTTGTTTGAAATTTTAATTAGAATTTTAACTAATTAAAAATTTATCGAAATTTTGCCGATTTTCCTTAATAACTTCCGTAAACATTACAGCACAAAAATAATTTTTACGCCAACGGAAAGTGCAAGGCCTTACCTTTTCAATGTTGTTAATTACGTTGCCATACAATTTTTCTCTAAATTTAATAACCTTTTAAAATATTTTTTTCACAATTTACAACAATACTTTTTATTATTGCAACGCAATTCAAACCGTTTTCATTGTTTAAATAAACATTAATTACATTTTTCTCTTTAATTGTTGAAAGCTAAGGCAATATCATAATACATTTTACTTTCATATTTTATTTCAAGATATTTTTTGTGGAATCTGTAAACCAAGCTCTCCGAAAGATTAGGTATATAAAGAAATATATCCAGTAAGCTGAATGATTATGGATGCTATGTTTTAATTCTTTTTCGGCATGTTTTAATACAGCAAACATGCCGCTGGCCATAAAATGTGTTGAGCCATTTTAATGTTGAAATTAAATGCATATTAGGTTTATGAAAAATATATCCAGTAAACTGAAGGATTATGGATTAGATGTTACATGACATGGTCAGTTATTTGATTCCATTAGGGACATTTATATAGACAATGAACAGAACAGGTGAAAGGCCACTAAAAGAAATGGGTTAAATATCTACTATAATCTGCTTACGTTATAAAGGGAACCATGAATATAAAATGATGAAAGATTGAATTAAAATTATAACCAAAGCGAACAAGCTGGTCGTCGAAGGCGGCTAGTAACTTACATTATTATTCGAGGGATATTTTTTTCAACATCCTATAGGGCGTAAAATAAAGGCAAGTGAATAATAGACTGGTTGTTTTACCAATCGACTAGTAGGAACAAAGTCACATTTTGACATAGTCACAATGAAGATTGAGACATTTGTCATTTCAATGGATGGATTTTCCGATGCCCTCTTTATAGACGGTTGCCGCCGGCTAATTGAGATAGGTCTACTCGGCGTCTTGAAGCGCTTCTTTGGTGCGAAAGCTTCCAACTTGTCTTCATCTCTCGAAAAGGCTGAAAGTCACCTCCATCTCTCTCGAACCACTTGATGAGCTCTCTGAACAATGTCTTCCCATGCGGCAAACTTTGTTCCACCTTCAGCATGAATATCACTTTGAATTTCCTACGCCATACTCGCCTGCAGGAAACGAATGGCGCTGTTGTACTTGGGGAGAGAATCAATCATCTCGGCTATGTTAAGTGTCCTCCAGCTCAGCTCCAACTGATACGGGGGGATTCTTCTCAGCAGAACAGTAAGCAGATTTTCGGCTCTCCTGCTCACTTAGCAGCGCGATGGGAAACACACACACCTCGTAACAACATCCAATACTTTCATAGTTTTATCATACCTACTTTACTTCTGTTATCTTGCGTGAATCTGTGAACCTTTGTTTTAAACTGTTTGACAATTAGTCACAAAGTTCGTAAGAATTAACTTCTCACACTTAGAAAGCATTATTATCAGTGCAATGAGCCATGATATTAGTAACGATTAGTAAGAAATTCATTAGGGGTTAATTAATTTGTAATGTGCAGTATCAAAACCTACCATGCATTAAACCCTTTACTTCTGTTCAGTATAAATTCATATAAATTGCTGGTTTTAAGTATTCTAGATTAGTTTATTGATATATTCCTCGAAAGCATAACTTCATGCCTTTCTATACTCCAGAAAATTTATTTATTTCAAATGAATTCGAAAGAAAGAATATTCTTATAACTTATGTTCTAAATTTTATGACATGCGAAAATGTATTGAAGTTTTATGTCTTATTCAACACAGAAGTAGCAGTTTTTTCTCACCTGGTTTGTAATAATTCTCATTAACTTAATTCTTGGAAATGATTATTGCGTGTATAATTTTAAATGGAGAAACGCCCTGTGGGAAATTTATCCCAAATGATACCAATGAAACATAAACAAGCAGGTGAATACGCAGTATAATCCTAAAATATCCAGAAAAAATGTAAAAATAGGCAGAGGAAACAAAATTGAAGAGATCTTGCAAAGTATTGTGTCGACAGAAATTGCGTTTATATGCTCTGGCATGTAAATGCAAAATAGCTGTATAGTATGTACAAAAGACAGATGAGGTCAATAGAAACATATATTTAACTTATTGAACTCTTTGCAATAGAATTTAGAAAGAGCAACCACCGACACTAATGTAGAATTCACATACAACAAAGCCATGATTGGCGTATGCTATCGAAATTCTCCACCATTTCACTCTTATTCACGATAGGAACTGATAGTTTTAGACTGGAATTTCATCGGATTCAATGTTTCTTTCGTAGACCATGCGTAACAACATGATCTAAAATAAGTGTACTCCGATACAAAATGAGTAAAAGAGAAATCCACATGCAAAAAAAATGGTTACCGTGGTAGCGAACGAATAGGCTGGAAGCATTCGAATGAGTTGGGGTTTCATCTGTCTGTAAGTTGATTCGTGAGAAAACTGTTTGAGAAACAGTGGGCGCAAGTCACTGCAGCATATTGAACGGATGCCGTAACAAACACCGTTCAACTGGCTGGGTAGAACGTATGTTTTTACTTCGTAATTATGAACCTTTCTAGAACAAATGCGGAGATAGTGGGCATGTCAACTTATGTCAAGTAGATTATCACGAGCCTAAAGGGAAGAATAGCTGATGCAATTCTCATCCAAACTTGTAAAAGTAGTGCCATTAGCGATCTGTTCACCATCATCCTCCGAAACCTCAACGCCCCATACAAATGACAAAATCTGCTTGTTACTTTTCCCTATGGATGTTTTTACATTTTTGCCAGATCATTTGAAATCATTCTCCATTTTCTTTTTCAATACAATGTACTTAAGATTTAATTTTTATATTACATCGTATGCTCATCATAAATTTGGAAATGAATACTCTTTCATATGTTAGACAGAAATAATCTTTCACTTTTTATGAATTGTATTTTTCCAGTCATTTGGCAATTAAATATGAAAGATTTTTTAAAGTGAGAAATAACCTTAGTATATTATAATCTCATAAGCAAGAATTCTGAATTTAACTTTAAAGTACAGGAAGTTGAATGTTTCAAAGACTTCTATCTCAAATTGTACCAACAAAATAAACTTTTAACCCTTTGCGGTGCAGTGTGCCAAGCTGATGGCAAACCTAATTTCACTCGCATGTCAACCGTTCAATTCAACTATAAATGGAAAATAATAGGTTTAGGATAGAGCCAATAGTGCTCCGTTTAGAATGTATATAGCAGCCGTATCAAATTTCGTTTCGGAATGGGAATTATTTGAGATAAAATTTGGGAAAATTCCTTAACTCAGAGATAAGAAATTTTTTCAGTTCTGGAAGTTTGCAATTTTAGCAAATTAACTCGAAAATTTTCCTCCAATATTCTTGAAATTTTAATTTATGATTTTCTGTAAGAATCAACAATATTTTTTGAGTCTATCAAGGTGGCTTTATCTAAGGGGGTTCTGATATGAGGGGGGTGACCCCAAAGGGGGACGACCCCCTAGGAATGAAGTAAGTTTTTAAAAAATGTAGATTCTATGCCTTGACAATAAACTAAACCCATTCATGATGTTTTTATCATATTTCGAAAAAGTTAATGCCTTGCTTCGCAAAGGGTTAAAATGTTTCCAAGCAAAATGTTAAGACAATTTTATTATCGAAAATAAGAAGAAAATAAATTCCTGGAAATTCAGGTGTTGAACATTAATGGTTCTGTGTTAAAATTCACTTCTAATGAAAGTTTTAACATAATAACATTTTCAATATTTCTGAATAATATATTCTCACGTTTTTAAAAAGTTTCTATAAAGTATTGTCTGTATTTTGCATTACATACATAGCAAGTTTCCATGAATATAATTTAAAAATACTTCCGAAAGTTCTTCCAAGCATTCGAAAATACTATATCACCAATCATCAATGTGTATTATATTATTATCCCGAAATAAATCTCTTTCAGTAAGGTTTAAATCTTTTTTCATTTCGATATTTCATCATCTTTGCTTCTAGCCAAATAAATGAATACACTGCAGTGCAACTTATTATAAAGATTGAAAAACGTATGAAAGCTTAAATCATAAAATTTTAATGATCAAATAAACATTATTATATAGAAAGAAAAATGTATACAAGCCTGAATCATAAAATTTCAATGATTAAATAAACCTTTAAGAAAAGTGTTTGCGGAAAAATAGATTTTGTCATAAAATTGCTGTAAATGTGAAATTAAAGAGTTTGCTTCAATGTATGGTTAATTTTTGTCTTTTTTTTCAGTTCCAAGATGAAGAAATCTTCATCAAATGGTTTTATGTTCACTTTCGCGTTTATTATTCGACGTCACGAGCTGGAATCTGGAGGATCTTCTCACACGACCACCTGACTGTCACTTCAAGAATAATTGTTGTTCTCGAATATTTTTGCACAGTGTCACGTGATACGAACATTCCAATCGATGTTATGGAAATAAATGCTACTAAAATGTCTTCTTGCCTTTTCTCTGATTCCTTTCCTATTCTTCATAAAATTGTTTTGTCAGTTTAAAGAAATAATTAAAGTATGACCGAGGAGAGTGGATAGAAAAGAGTGGAAAATCAATTTTGAAATATTCAGGCGCGGCAACTGATCAAAAACTCGATTTATTATTTTGCCTTTTTCGTCTGATAACAGTTCAAAGGAATAGAAAAGAGTACTTAGAGCACTTCAATCACAATTACATTGAGAACTTAAAGAAGGATTTTTGTTCTGTTAGTTGTAACTTTGAAAAGTCTAATTTAAAAACGAGACAAATCTTGCAAAATTTGTGGAATTTCAACATTTTTTATGGATGACAAATACAAAATTTATTGCATTTCTTGAAATTAATAAACAATTCCATATTCGACAAATTATATTTGTTTAGAAAACAGTTATGCGCATATAATAATAGGCAGTCTTCTTTATGATATTCATGAAAGTTTCATATGCCTGAAACATTAACGATATCATGTTTATATATAAAAGAAACTTCAAGTTTGAAACTTAGAAAAACTTATTTCGGAAATTGAAAAAATCATTATGACTTTAGCTTTACTCGAATAATTGTTTTAATTTCTTCTATAAATGAGCTGGAAAAATCCTACTTGAAGATTTAGAACCCAAAAGCTTATTCTGTCCAAATGCGGATAGATTAAAAGAAATATCTGAAATTTTGTACATACAAAATCGAAATTTTTTGTACAAAGAAAGTAATTCAAAAGTGATCAAATAAGTAGTATCTGATACAAAACCAAGCATTTTCCAACGGAATTGCTTTGTCAGAACATAAATACAGATTTGCCAATGAAGGCTCAATGCTCAAACCGAATGCGAGACTCAAAAGAGCAAGAAAGATTTTAAAATACAAGCACGTCAAGCGGCTTCTTCTGTTTTCCACATTCAGTTCAAAACCAGATTATTCTGTTATTTATTTTAAATTTTTGGATGTATAATATTTTAAGATTTCAAAACTATTATTTCCTATAAAATAAATAGTTTCTAACTTTAAAATTTTGAAGTTATGGAATAAAAATAACTATCATCTTGAAGGGTTGAAATTTACAATATAATACTTAAATAAATTTTTAAACACAGTTTTAAAAACCATTTTTCATTAGTGTACTAAAAGTATTTTTATAGAATGAATAAAAACTCTTACTTGATAAATATTTATTAATTAGCAAAATTAATTAACAGAAATTTAATGTCATCGAATACGTTAAATGAATTGCCTTTCTAAAATGCATCTCAATCCCAAATCCATTTTACTACAAGAAAAAATGGCCCTTAGTTAAGGGTTAATTTCCAATCCGTTATAATAAATATTGTGGAAACCTGAAATATCCTGAAAGGTGGCGTCACTGGTATGGATTGGATTCAAAATTTGACGGTAGTGATCAAATCTATACTTATAAAAGGCAATGTTTGTGTGTGTGTCTGCGTGCAATGTCCAGACGAATCTATCGCACTTACAGCCTTGAAATTTGGCACACAGGTAGTCTTAATGGTGATTCAATGCACCTCGAAGCCGAAATTTCAAAATTTATTCTAGAAAACTTTTTATTTAATGTTTTGTGTTGTTTTGAGTGATTTTTCGCACTAATTTCTCAATAGCATGGTTTAGGATAACTGTACGACAAAAATAGACACAGCATCGGAAAGAGCACGCGATTTCCGTTCTAATGAAGTTAATTTTGAATTTCTAACGTAATTTACTGAATTTTGAAAAATAGTCACTTTTATGGTAATTTTTAATAAAGATTTCTTTAAATTATCGTACCTGACGTTATAACATCTCTATAATTTTCATTTTTTGCAGCCTGCAAATGGAACGTTTATGTCGGATTTAAAACAAGAACTATTAAAATATATTTTTTCGTTTTTTAAAAATTAATTTTTCCCTGATCGGTTCAAACAGTTTTTTCGTAGCGAGAGCTTCTCCGGATCATCCCACAATGCATTGTTGCAACGTGACTTTCTTCGCGGCAGGTGACGTCATTTGCAAAAAAAATAAGCGGGAATAATGTGTATTTTTTGTTTTGATTTTGTTTTCAAAACTTTTTCGTGCCATTGTGGGCACTTTTTTCACCCACTTTTTTGATGTCCTGATTCCACGGGAAATGCCGTGCGCGTACTGCTAGTAACTGATAATTAAATTCTGGCAATATAAAAATAATGCACTGCCATCATCATTCCAAAATTGGCACGACAAGGTTGGTTGGTTATGTGAGGGGGAGCAAGAGCCAATCATGACTAGAACCAAACGGTGAACTAACAGATCAGGGAAGGAAATTAAAATCTATTTACAAATTTCATATTTACAATCAATAAATTAGTGAAGTTAGGTAAAAAAAAACTATTATTAATGTAATGGCTAAAACACGATTGCAAACCTGGATGAAAGTCTCAAGAATAATTTTTAAAATATATTTGGTAGTTAAATGAACCTAAATATCAGCCGTAATGGAAATAAATTTACGCAAAACTATATTGTTCTTTAATACAAATTTAAAAATTTACATTTAACTTTAAATATATATTTTAAGAAGAATAATAAAAACAAGAAAATTTCAGTGCATTATCTAAACTTACTTTTCAGCTATTAATATCTTTCAATTGAATTATTAGTTATAAATTGCTATAAAAATACATCATGGCAAAAATCTTATATTTTAAAGCATTGTAATGATTTTCTTCTATACAATGTTAATTTAAAATAAGAAAAAATAGGTACCTTTTCCATAATCACCAGATGAACATTTTATGAGCTAAATGAATAAGGCATCAGTTGTTTTAAGAATCAAATATGCTGCTTTTATATGATACTAGCAGGTTATCCTGCGTTGTCCGGTTCTTTTCCAGGCCAAAATCTTTCGGAAGACAGGCAACTGAACAATATTTTTATATATTTAAGATAAACTTTATTAATATCACATTATTGAGCGAATCTTTCTCGTTTTCTTTTAAATGATTCATAATTTAACAGTACAAAAAGCTTCTTTCATTGATCATTTATCATAGTGTATAGTGTTATTTACATTTCTTGCAAAGTTAGCAATTTATTGTCTTAGGAACCCTGGGCATAAAAGTTTCACGCTAATTGGTCCATTCATTAAATGTCTTTCAATGTCCCACCTCCCACAAAGTCAGAAGAGTGCGAGATAAGGCCTATTTCAGAATTCTGTATTTTTCGGTATTTTTTGTGGTTGAACAATTTGGAAGTCATTTTTCAACTAAAATTTCAACCATTAAAGCGTCCCATAGAGTCAACCTGCTCTCTAAAACCTTAAGAATGAGTCGGTTCTCCTTAGTGTTGATTGAATGAAACCAAGTGACTAAATCAAAAAATGAATCATGTTCCGCCAATATTGGTCCAGGCGTTCACAACAAACATTTCTACTTGTCACATGGATAGTTATCATCTTACAGTGTTGATTAAAAATTATTTAGCCCCTACATATTTTTAGTTCGACTTGTTGAAACTTGTGAACTAAAAACATACGCAAAAAATATATATACACGTAATAAAATTGTCATATTGATCAATCGATTTTTTTACGTGTATTTCGGAGACATGGGTTCAACTTGCTGTGAAGGACAGGGTTAGGCTTGTTTATCCCGACAGCGCTCCATATCGGTTAATGAGGAACATACGTACCAAATTTCATTAACCCCGGAATTAAGTCAGAATTAAGAAATAATGGAGTTGGAATTTTTTTCCTTTGGCGTACTGTGTAGTACTGCAAAGATTAAAGCATAAATGAAATTTCAAGCCTGTAGATGAAAAATTAAAGAAATTACCCCATGTCCGGCATCCGGACAATACCGGATATTTTAACTGTAAAAAGACACAAAATCACACAAATTTCACTTCAAGGTGGTTTCCAAAGGGTAATAAAATATTGTAGGAGCCTTTTAAATGGTAAAATAAGGATTAAAAACAAGAAATTACTTGAAAAACAAAATCCACCACCGCGCTCTATTTTGGGAAGAACGATGATTTTCTCATTTATCTTTGTAAAAACTAAAAGAATGAAATGATTCCATGCCCGAAATAAAAAAATTCTTGCGAAGATTATATTGATAAGAAAATCGAGAATCAAATGAAAAAACAGCTTGTAGTTTTGTCAATTATTGAATTAATAGAGCAGTTCAAAGTTGATGTCCGGTATACCGGACACCAGGTCTGAAGGGGTTAAAATAGCTCCAGTAGTAGCAAATTTCGTGTCAACTGGACTTTGCCTTCGCTTCACCCTACCTGAGGTATTGGGATAGTGTTTATTTACCCCTAAAGAGTATTTAGATGGAGTATGAGGTACATCAAGTTTCATCAAATTGTCCAGCTGAATCAAATTTCATATCAATTGCCCATTTTTTGCACTTATTTAAACGATTATTGTCCCACCCTAATTGGGTTAGCGTTTATTTATCCATAAGTATTTTTAGTTGCCTAATCAAAAGTATATGTACCAAAATTCATCAATATCGCCCTTGCCATACCCAAACGCACGCAATCATCCCAATAGTGTACATATATTTTGAAGATTTTGCCCCATCTTACTCTCAGGAAGGATGAGCTTGTTTGTACCAACACAGTACATTTAGTCATCTATGAGGAACATATGTATCCCCATGTCATCCAAACTGCACCAGCCGTATGAAATTTCGCGTCAATCGGCCCATATCTTAGATGTATTTAATCGAATTTTTTCCACCCTTTCCTTAAGGATAGAGTTAGCGTTTATTTATCCGCACACTATTTTTAGGCAATCAATTAGAAATATATATACAGAATTTCATCAATATCGCCCTTGCCATATTTAAAATCACGTCATTTGGTTTAAGAGTTTTACATGCATTTTGACGCTTTTTCCCCACCCTCTCTGAGGATAGGATTTTATTTACGCATACATAACTTTTAGTCCCCTTATGAGGCATATATGTACCCAGAGTCATGAAAATTCATCCGGCAATATCAATTTTCATTTCAATCGTCCGATTTATTAAATGTTCTTAAAAAACTTTGCCCCACACTACTCTGAGGATGGGATTTTATTTACGCATACATAACTTTTAATCCCCCTATGAGGCATATATGTACCCAGAGTCATCAAAATTCATCCGGCAATATCAATTTTCATTTCAATCGTCCGATTTATTAAATGTTCTTAAAAAACTTTGCCCCACACTACTCTGAGGATGGGATTTTATTTACGCATACATAACTTTTAGTCCCCCTATGAGGCATATATGTACCCAGAGTCATCAAAATTCATCCGGCAATATCAATTTTCATTTCAATCGTCCGATTTATTAAATGTTCTTAAAAAACTTTGCCCCACACTACTCTGAGGATGGGATTTTATTTACGCATACATAACTTTTAATCCCCCTATGAGGCATATATGTACCCAGAGTCATCAAAATTCATCCGGCAATATCAATTTTCATGGCCCCACACTACTCTGACGGATTGGATTAGCGTTTATTTACCAGTATAATATTTTTAGTTGTCTAATTAGAAGTAAATGCACCATATTTGATCAAAATCGTCCGCACCTCCAAAATCTTTAAGCATGCCAGTCGGATTATTTCTTACATGTACTTCGTACCATGTCGGCTAATGAGGAGCCTGTTTACCAAGTTTCATCAAAATTGGCCGAGCCATTTGATGGAACAAACATGAATACATACGTTGTGTTTTATATGTATAGATAAAGTTTCTGTGTCATTTTCACTTCACAAAGCAAATGACTGGGGGTAACAAAAGATCTCTAAATTCAGCTATTTGTAGAATATATAATGCTGAAGTAAATAATTTTGTAGACGTATTGTAGATGCAGAGCCAATTTATTTACTTGCACGAAATATAATTGTAATGTCCTAATATTCCCGCTTATAAGCATTATCCATCCATAATGAGCTTAATATTTTTTCAATATTAAATTCAAATTTCAACGATTATTTCGGAGAAAAATTAGTTTGAATGCGTTAATCAAGCATAAATTAATTTCATTATTATTGCAAATCATAAATGGGAAGAAAAAATTTCTCGCTGTTTTGAGCGATTTTATTTCAAGTGAACACATAATCGGACACAAGATCCAACAAATATTAACTGCCTAAATTTCAATATCTATCTTCAATAAATTCACATTGTTCTACTAACAGCAACGCCCGTTTTATTCACATGAAAGACTTTGAAAATGACTGAACTATATATACCAACTTTTCAATTGAACCTCGCAGCTAAAAATCTTTGATATTGAAATAAATTGAATGAATTGTCCAAATTGTAGAAAAAGAACGTCTAATTAATTCGAACAAAATGATATTTTACTTGAAGTATATGTTAAATTAATACTTCAAGCAAAATATTTTACTATTAAAAGTGTATTTATGATAGAGTCGAAGGTGCCGCGATGCATTTTTTTATTTCAATGAAATAAATTAGTTCATGTTTCCTTGCAACAATAGTCAGATATCTATTCAGCGAAAGCAATCGTAAAATAAAACATCATTTACGTTTTAAAGTTTTCAATAAAGTACTGTAATCAATTTATTTGCCCAATATACCAGGTAGAAATTGAAGCCGGAATTTTAAGGAAAATATGTATAAAGATCAAGGACTAGAAATTATTTTTAAAACTATATTTCATTTTTGCGTAAAATCAAGTATTAAAATTCTTAAAAAAAATTAAGTTAACACAAATTGGAAAGTTCAAAAGTGTTGGATGGAGATCAGTCGTAAAATATGCTTCTATATTACTTAAATGAGAAAAATACAATTCACACATCGCATAAAAATGTCGGATGGCTCGGAAGCTCAAATATTTATCACTAGAAGGACGGAATTTGCTCCTTTTAAAATACTTTCTGGATTAAACGCCACTTATATTGTTCTAAATTATTATTTTGAGTTGCATTCAATTATAACTCAAGTTGACAGTATGTAAAAACCTGAGATGGAAATATTATCTAATTATGACATAATACGTGTTAGACACGTTTTGGAATACAGAAGCTCCATAAAATTAAGCTAATAGAATTTAAACCATGTTTATTTTGCGCATAATATTGATCGGTAGTGTTAAAATAATTGAAATACGTGGATTATTTTTAAAAAATGCAGGATCATAACTGTTAAACTTATACCAGTTTTACATAGCACTATCAATAGTTACTTCTCCCAAAGATAACAATTCTGCCAAACAGATGTGATTATATGAGAAAAGTTTTCAATAATATTTAGTCCAGTTATGGTAAAACTTCAACTTCACAGAGGAATTCCATGTTCATAGCAATCTATTACAGCATTCCAATTCTTTCTTTGATGTTCAAAAATATTTTCACGCATTTCGATTCCTCTGATACTAATGTAAAATAACAGAAAAAGTTAATACTTTAATGCATACATCCGAAAAAAGATCGCAAGAAACATGTAGCAATTGCAAGGATATTATCGAAGAAACTTTTTTTCCCAGATCGATGCATTTACTTCATTTAAAATTTGTTACTTTTATCTTTTTGATACAAATTTCTCAGAAAAAATGATTTTATTATTGGAATTCGGTAAGTAAAACTCGGTACAATGTCCGTTATACGTTAGAAGTATTTGCTTCTGCATAAGATGGACGTGCCCAGGCATTATCGAGCCGAACCATGAATACGGAGCCAAAAAAATTCTTACGTGATTTTTCGATACCTTGCAATACTGAAGGAAACACAATATAAAAGTAACTGATAGTAATATTTTCCAGCAATTTTTATGAAAGAATTGAATTTTCTCTGATCTCCAATGGAATGTGAATGAGGTCAGGAATAAGCAAAATTCCACAGCTCTGCATGCAATAAAAAAGTATTCTTAGGATGTTTAGATTTCTGTTATTTGAATATTGGATTTGCGTGTTCATATTTATAGAAGAGAATAACGTTTTTGAATTCAATACAGAATGATGATTACCCTCTGACTGCGTATTCCACTGTTTCCGCTGGCTGGAGGCAAGTCTATTTTCTGCTGCATCCTCCGATTTTTACTGGCTAAAGTGCTTACTTAGTACTTTTATAACGTTGGATCATATTACACTAATAAAGCTTTGCATATAAATAACAACTTGCTATGCTCAACAGTATGTGAACGCGTTTGCAAAGGTTGCAGCTAAACACCGATTTAAAAAATTACACAGTTAGAGGGTTAAAGATATCTATAGAGTCTCTTGGGGTGTCCCAGCATAATTTTTAGAGAAAGGTGCAACGGTCCTCTTCATTAGTCTAAAATTCAATATCACATGGCAGTTTGTATATAACCTCTCAAATAACCTCAAAATGCGAGGACGGAAAATTATTCATTGATAAACTACATATGAAAACAATACTAATAATAAAATAACAAACAAATTAAATTAAATCATGGGAATTATAAAGACATTTCACAAAAGTATGGGACTCTCTTCCTGTTTGGAGCTGTTGGATATTCTTTTTAAATTTTCGATCAAAGTGTTAGAAAAATCTATTTTTTTTTAACCATTTACAATTAATGATTTATATTTGTCATTGAGAGGCTTGCTTTCACTTTTTAATCCCTTATCACTCTAGTTTTCTTCACTGTCTAATTAGGTGACCCCTTTTTGTTTGGGGAAAGTGTTTTGGTAATGATTCAGCTAAAAGCCCATAAAACACTTCAGATGTTAATTGATTACCAATTATTTTTTTGTCGATTGATAACGACCATGAATGGCTTAAATTTAGATTTTAAGTGTAAAAATATAATTATTCGATGGGATCATTGTTAAGGGAATAAAACTGCTAGTAGACTTTTCAATGGAGAATGCTTTAAATATTATATTTTGCTTCTAGATAATTTATGACTGCCATGAATAATTCAAACAGAATTTTAACAAAAATTTTAGAAATTTCTCATCGGTTGGTCGACATGCTTCTCTAGTAACAAAGGCATCAACACTTACTCTTTATCTTTTATTCGAAAGATAAAAAAAATTTCAACAGACGACATCGGTGCATATTTTCCTGAAATGGCTATTTTCATCAACTTAATATCATTAGCTCCTGCTAGCAGCCTAGTATACATTTGAAGTAAGGACACAATTAATATCATTTGAAGTATCCCTTTCATAGTAGTCATGAACGCTTAGTCTTACCATCTCCTATACTGGCCTGTTTGACTTCATTCGAAAATAGAAAGTGATAGAGATAGACTGTACATATTTATGTTTAATTCGTTCGCTAAAATTTTTCATGCAGCATAAGACATCAAGAACAGCTTCTTGAAAACGGTATACAATGTGGAACTTAGGAATTCTTTAAAAAAAATCTTAATCGATTTAAAATGCTTCAAAATGAAGAATAACATTTTTAAAAAAATTCTAGGCCGTTTTACTTTTTTTTATTTACGATCAAAGTTCGCTTCTGAGATTTGGCGGGAAAAACAATCCATTTTGGCGCGAAACTTGTCTGACGCCATCTCTGCCCAAACAGGAGCGAGGTTACGCTTATTTCCCGTTCGTCCGCTATAGAAGTTTTGCTTTTTCCTGCATTTTCCGACTATCGCATCGGATAAAATAATTCGAAAAGATACAAGTATTGCATTGTTCTAAATGTATTAATACAAGTATAACTGCACCCGATATAGCCTTGAATTGAATTTCTGTTTTTTTTTAAATATAAATATATGGTGAGATTAGCAGCAAAAAATATTTATTTATAAAGCAAATAGTGAAATTTAAATGGTTATTTTACCGTGTATTCTTCCTCTTTTCTTTTATTACATGGAATTTATATTTTAAGAAACCAGTATTCCCTCATACCAATATAAGAAACCACTATAGAAAACAACTTTGAATTCAATATCTGTTTTGTTTTGAAAAGAAGTTTAGGTGCAGCAAAAAGAAATATGTATTTTAAAGCAAATAGTTAAATTTAATTGGTTTCCCCCGTCTATTCCCCTCCCACCTTTTTGATTACATGTCATTTATATTTTAACCTTTTGAGAGGCTGTTCAACCTTCTTTAAGATTTTTTTTTAAAAACTTGTTCTTGTTATTTTACTGCATAAATTATTTCAATGGATATTAGAATATTTCCTATATTTTTTAACAGTATCATTGAAAATTAATTAGAATATCTTAAAAAGTTTAGCTTAAAAAGCTAAGTTTAAATCCATTAGTTTTTTTATGATGAAATTCTTTTTCATTTGTAGTGTAATGAAATAATCCGCAAAATTAATTTTTGATGGAAAATCAATTATTTAGCTTCATTTAGATTCAATGAATATATTCAAATCAAAACCAGTCTTTGAAAAGTCAATCCTAGTTCAGTAGCATTTGGTCTTTTTTGAATCGATATGTATAAAATTCAATGTCTGTTTGCTTGTTTGTGTGTTTGAACCTTATACAATTCCGCAACTCTTGACAGATTAGAACGAACTTTGTCACATATGTTCCTTAACATCTAGAAGAATTAACTACGCAATTAAAAAGTTGCTTGTGAGTGAAAGGGGGGTTAAAAGGTTTAACGTTTTTCCGCCATAACTTTGGAACATCCCATCGTCCAGAAACTATTTTTAAGCCATCTTAAAATTCAAAAAATTAGCTTTTCAGTGACGCCTGTTCCATTTTCTTACACCCTTTTTTCTCATTTTCACTCATTTTTGAAAACTAATTTAAAAAGAATTTGTAAGTGCTTTTGTTTCTTCTATTTATTGCAATATCTTTCAAAATGCAAAAGCGTTTACACGCGGGCTTAAAGTTTAGTATATTTCTGTGGCTATTTCCACATCGTCATTGGTTTTGTGATCACGCGATTCTAGCTCCTTCGATTTTTATATTTCACTGTTTAATAACGCGAGCTTTTACCAATGTTATCCTTCATTTGCTTACTGTGTATATTTGGTTTTGCGATCGCGCGATTTTAGCTTCTTAGGCTTAGAAATGTATAAACAAAAATTAAAATTCGGCCGATTTTTTTAAAATCCGTGTTGGCATTCCTTCAAGTGCATACTCGATAATCAGGTAATTACTTTTTTCCATAACTTTGGAACATATCATCGCACAGAAACTATTTTCACACCCTCTTGAAATATAAAACATTAGCGTTTCAGTGACATCTGTTCCATTTCTGTATGACTTTTTTCTGTTGCTTTATTACAAAAACAGTTTATAAGTCTCTGCATCATTTTAAATATTCTCTATCGCAATTAGGCGATATGAAAGGACCCCTTTGAAGATGATATGCCGTCTAAGTATTAAGATCTGGTCCAAAGTTCACATGGATAATTGTCTGTCCGCAACTTTACCATGATCAAATCTATGAGTTAACTAAGCCAAAACATTTGTAGTTGTGTACAAATACCTATGACTGAATTTAAGCGGACTACTTTCTAAAGTCGATTTTATGGTTCCGTTTGGAATGGAAATGTGAAAGAAACTTGACAACACAAATATTTTATTGCGTAATTGAGAATTTACCTTTGAAATCCCAGAGATAGCCAGCTTATGGATAAAACAACTTTGAATGAAAATGAGCGCCCTTACAATATGTGAATATACAGCAACAAGTATAAAACGACTTAAAAGAATTTATTTCAGCTCTGAACTTATGGAGACACAAAGAAAAGTGTGAAAAGTAACTCATATCCGCTGCAAAGTACCAACTCGATCTTCTCTCGCTTCAGCTCGATTTTTGTACTCAACTCTAAGAAATGACAAACAAATAACCAAGCAGGTCTTTCGTTCTCTCGATATTTGCCACTGAAACCGTGCATACATTTTTAACTGCAAATTCTTGTCGTTGTATATCTTTATAAATATTGAAGGAAAGTGCTAGGTTTGCAATCGTTCCAATTACTGCTTCTTCTTAGAAACCATATGAATATTAAGTATAACCCCAATCCCTAAAGAGAATTATATGCCTGCATATACAAAAGAAAGCAGATAATCCAAACTTAGGACGTAGCCATTGTCCTGTGACAGGAGTAGGGTAAAACTAGCGGTTTGGGCACAGTTTGACCTCAGTTGACCCCGACTTTCATGTTTCGGTGTATAGGGGGCGTTGTGATCGTCAACCTCTTCCGATTTGAGAATTTTTTTTTCTTTTTTAGACTTTTACCCCCACCGCCAACCCCTTCTTAGATTAGATAAGGAATTAAGATAACGAATTAATTATTTTTTGGGACTTAGAAAATTTTTCGAGTGTTTATTTTTTTTTTTATTTTTTCTCGGTACCGAATTTCACGAATTTGAGTTTAAGTTTTCATCAACTAAGTATTCATTGTCTTTTAATTTAATCAGTTCATAAGATGAATTCCCTTTTCATCAACTAATTATTCATTCACTTCTTACATAATTAAAGTTTTCCTTGATGTTAATTCTCATAAAATCTTTTTTAATTAAATCGGTTTTATTAATCTTATTTTTTTTTCAATTATTCACTAACTTCTTAAATAATAAAAGTTTTCCTTGGTGTTAATTCTCATAATTCCTTTTTTTTAAAAAATTAAATCAGTTTTATAAGATTAATTCTTCGGCTTTGAATCTTCCTTAAAAGCTTAAAGGAAGAAACATCTCTCACAAGCAATAAAATTTTGTGAACTGAGATATAAAGAAAATTATTAACAAAAAATAATTTACATATGTGAAAGAATGTCTTCAGAATTTACGATTTACCTGCTAACAGAATAAAATTCACTATTTACACATTCATTGTTAAAATTATTTTAATCACTTTTAAGCTTAAGAAAATGAATCAATCTTGAAACGCGAAAGCGTTGCTATCTTCCCCAAAGCTTATTTTTATCTAATCCTTATTTTTGTCTATGTGTGATGTTCTTCGAGCAAGAATCAAAGCAATTCACCACGTGTATTTACTTCTCTGCGTCACGGATTATCTGATATTTCGACAATCTTCGACTCTGTCGTCTTTCGCGTTCACTTAGAGTGTGACGATATGTTTAATTAAGTTCTTTGATAAGAAAGTTATCTCCTATCTACCTCGCGAGTTCTAAGCCAACAATTGCTTTCTCTCTTTCCCCGTCAAATGTTTGATCAGAACAGTCTGAAGAAAAATAATTACTCACTGTCACATTCTAATGAGGCATGTATCGATCGAAAGTTCATGAGCGCGTTTCATTTCGAGTTATCTTGGTTTTCCTCTCACCATTTTAATCTCTTATCTCCTCTTAAGTTTCAAGTCAACAATTCAATTATTCGGTAAATGTCTTATCTCGAATCTTCTAACATAGTCTTTAGAAAATGAATTACTCAGTCTCACGTGTTAATCAAACATGTGTCACTGGAATGTTCTCGACCACGTTTCATTTTTATCAAATCTGACCGGTTGTTGAATTGCTTAAATAGTGAGACGCATGTGAAAAAATTTCATTCAACTTCCTTCCTTCAAACTCGCTTTTCGATATGGATTCAACTAATACTCCTCTACAAAACCCTTCATCAGCTGCTGGGTTCCCGGGCTGGGGTTTCATTTCGACCGATCAATTGGATTCACCTTCGGAAAATGTTACTACCGATCCAGTGTTTTCATGTTCTTCATGCTCGGATACTTTCACCCTTCGTAGTAGTTTGAAAAAACATGAAAGATTGAGACACGGAAATAAGAGACAGAGACGTGATCCATCTCCACAACCAGGACCTTCTGGTCTTCAACCAGGTGCTGATACAAGGAAAAGGCAGAGACGTGATCCGTCTTCACAGCCAAGCTCTTCGACCCTTCAATCAGATGGTCCGCAAAGAAGAAGACGATTCCGAGCTGCTCTCAACACCTTCGAAGTAGAGAAAATCTTCCCGACTCCCGATGTCTTACAGGACTTACTACTGTTCCTGAATAGCAAGGAGAAGGAAGTCACCGAAATCCTTGAACAGAGAGCTCAGGAAAAGTGGGGGATAAAATGCTACCTTAATTGTAAAATCCGTTTCGTCAGAGAGGTCAGTGAGACGGAAAAGGAATATTGTGAAGCCTTCTTCCGCTCGAAAAATGAGACGTGCCTTCTCAAAGAGTCACCTGTTGAGAAAGTGAAAACGGGGTTTGTTAAAATCCAAACCTCATGCGAGGAATTCCAGACTCGAGGTAGTGGTTGGGTGATTGACGCTATCCTATACCTCGAAGTCAATACCTGCACCTATCATCCCCTGGCTGCATCATCATTCATCCCTCTCCCATCTGCCATTGCGAAGAAGCGGGCTGTTATCAATATTAAGAACACGGACAATAAATGCTTCCTGTGGTGCGTGTTAGCCGCCCTTCATCCCGCTACAACAAACCCACAACGAGTGTCCAATTATCTCCCATTTGTGAAGTCCCTTAATCTAGATAAAATCACCTTCCCCACTCCTCTCTCTCAAATCGATCGATTTGAGAAGTTAAATAATATTTCCATCAACGTGTTCGGCTTTGAAAGAGAAGTCTTCCCCCTAAAAATCACTTCTGCTGGAAAAGAAAAGCATATCAATCTGCTTCTAATTTCTGATGGGGATAAGCAGCATTATGCGCTCATTAAAAATTTAAATTGTTTGCTCCATGATCTAACGAAGTATGAGGGTGAAAAATTTTACTGTAATTTCTGTCTTCATCGATTCTGGACAGAAGAAGGTCTTCATAACCACCAACTCGACTGCAGGAATCACAAGATCCAGAACATTCGGATGCCCTCTGAGAAAGAGAAATGGTTGCGGTTCGACAAACACCGATTCCAATTGCCAGTCCCCTATGTGATCTATGCAGATTTCGAGTGCATCCTCGAAAAAATCGACACCTGTGAGATGAACCCGCATATTTCTTCTACACACCCCGTGTCGAAGCACACCCCCTGCGGCTTCGCCTATGTTGTCGTCGGACCTGATGGTGAAATGATTAGACCCCCCACCGTCTACCGAAGAGAAGATGCCGTCATCCAATTCCTTAAACTTCTTATCGAGGAAGAGGATTGGATTCTCCCGAAAATTAGAGAAGTGAAGCCGATGGTTTTCACCCCTGCCGATCATCAGAAGTTCGAAACAGCTATGAACTGCTCGATCTGCGAACAACCTTTGAGGGGAGATAAAGTTCGAGATCACGATCATCTCACGGGTGTCTACCGCGGAGCTGCCCACAATTCATGTAATTTTAATTTTCAAATAGCCACTCATATCCCCATCATCATGCATAATTTAAAAAATTATGACTCGCATCTGATCATGCACGGTATTGGAAAATTCAAAGACCGAAGAATTAACTGCATTCCCCAAAACACGGAAAAATTTATCTCCATTTCATTCGGATCCCTCCGTTTCATTGACTCTCTTCAATTTTTAAACGCTTCCTTAGAAAAACTGGTTCAAAATTTACAGAATCATCAACTTCATCTTTCCAATACCTTTTACAAGACCAAGGCAGAATTCATGAGAAGAAAAGGATGTTATCCTTACGATTATTTTGATTCTTTTTCTAAATTTACCGAAACCTCTCTCCCACCTCAATCGGCCTTCTTCAATAGCCTCACAAATGAACCAGTTTCAGACGATGACTATCAGTATGCTCAAAGGATCTGGAGCATTTTCAATTTGCAAACCCTAGGTGACTTTCATGATCTCTACGTGACCAGTGATGTGCTCCTTCTAGCGGATGTTTTTCAAAATTTCAGAAAATTGTGTCTTCAATTCTACAAGATCGATCCCTCCCATGTATATACAGCACCTGGATTAGCCTGGCAAGCTTGTCTGAGGATGACCGATGTCAAGTTGGAGCTTCTAACCGACATCGATATGCACCTCTTCGTGGAAAAAGGCATCCGTGGAGGTGTAGCCATGATCTCCCATCGCTTCGCTTCAGCCAACAACCCTCATCTCCCCAATTATGATCCCACTAGTCCGAATTCCTTCATCATGTACTGGGACGCCAACAACTTATACGGGTAAGACTTTTTATGTAATTAAAGTGGATGTAACTGTTTATAATATATTTTGTCTAAATAATAAAACCTAACTCTGAAATTATACGATTGATCATGATATAATTTAATTGAAATAATGTAATTGTCTATAATATATTTCTCTATATGAAATAAAACTTAACTGAAAGAATACAATTGTTCATAATATATTTCTCTCAATAATTAAAGTTAACTGAAATAATATCATTGTTCATAAAATAGTTCTCTCAATAATTAAAGTTAATTTAAGTGAAATAATTAAAGTTAATTGAAATGATGTGATTGATTATAATGAAAGTTAATGTAATTGAAATAATATCATTGGTGATAATATATTTCTCTAAGTAATTAAAGTTAATTGAACTAAAATAATGTGATTAGTTAATGTAACTGGAATTATTTGATTGATTATTATTTAATTTAAGTGAAATAATTAAAGTGAATTGAAATAATATGATTGTTCATAACATATCTAAAACTTTTTTTTTTCCCCTCAGATGGGCCATGTCACAACACCTCCCCACACACGAGTTTTCCTGGAGTCAAGAACCGGTTGACTATCTGAACACCCCTGATGATTCTGATGAAGGGTACATCCTCGAAGTCGACCTGGAATACCCACCAGAACTACACCATCAACACAATTGTTATCCTCTGGCCCCGGAAAAAACTACTGTAAACCATTCAGAATATTCTAACTATGCCAAGGAAATTCTTACTCGTCTAAATTTACCAAAATGCAAACCCTCTATGAAATTAATTCCCAATCTCAGAAATAAGGAGAAATATGTGATCCATTATCGAAATTTAAAATTTTATGTGAAACTCGGTTTAAAAGTAACTAAGGTTCATAGAATTTTAAAATTCCAGCAAAGTGATTGGCTCAAAAATTACATTAATTTCAACACAGAACAACGTCAAAAGGCAACAACTAACTTTGAAAAAGATCTATTTAAGCTTTTAAATAATGCTGTTTTCGGTAAGACTATGGAGAATCTACGTAATAGGGTGAATATTGATCTTGTTACCGAAGAAAAGCGTGGTAAAAAATTAGTTGCTTCTCCTACATTCGAATCCTTTCAAATAATCACTGAGGATCTCGTCTCTGTTCAAAGGCACAAAACTTCTCTTTTCCTCAACAGACCTATCTATGTCGGTTTCTCCATTCTCGATATCTCCAAAATTTTAATGTACGATTTCCACTATAATTTCATCAAAAAAACATATGATAATAGAGCAAAATTACTTTTCACAGATACCGATTCACTTTGCTATCACATTCATACAGAAGATGTATACAAAGATATTTCAGAACATGCAGAATTATTTGATACTGCCAATTTTATCCCCCAAATCATCTTCTGATTAACCTTCAAAATAATAAAGTTCTGGGGAAAATGAAGGACGAGTTAAGCGGAGATATAGCATCTGAATTCGTGGGTTTAAAAGCAAAAATGTATAGTCTAAAAACTTTACATTTCGAAAAACAGACTGCGAAAGGTGTTCCGAAATCTGTTCTAAAGAGTCGAGTTTCGCATAATGACTATAAAAATTGCTTATTGAATGTGCAGGGAACCCGTGAGAGCTTTAAAACTATCACGAGTTCTCACCATGTTTTAAAAACTGTTCAACAAAATAAAATTTCCCTATGCCCTTTCGACGATAAACGATATATTCTTGACGACGGTTTTTCAACTTTAGCCGTGGGTCATTCTGATATTAAATAATCACCTTGTATATATATATATATCATCTTGTAAATATATCATTTTCACTTGAATTGTAACTCATTATGTTTTCATCATAGCTTTCAACTTTATTTATATTTTGTTAACATTCAGTGTTCGCATGTTAATCAGGGAAATATCATATCAATCCCAATTAAATTGTTAATTTTTTTTTTTTTGGAAAAGTGATCTTGTGAATAAAAAATATGTTATTGATTTGAATTTTGTGTCCTCAGTCATTGAATAGAAATGTCAAATTTTATTTTTTTTTATTTTCAGAAATTCGGAATATTAAAAATAGTTAGAAAGAGAGAAACTTTATTTTAACTTTT
>BGPR01003870.1:50011-75448 GCA_013235015.1 Araneus ventricosus
TCTTATTAACAGAAATCTTTTTATCCGCTAATAATCTAAGCGTGTGCTTGTGACGTGATAAAGTTTTCTTCTGTTTTGTGTTTAAAGGAACATTTCCTTTTAAAGTATTCAAACAGGATTCTGAAATGCAGTTTATAATACTCTTTGGAAACTTTTTTAACAAATCTTTTCGAAGGGGCGGAGAACACGCATTGAGAATGCGCAGATGACCTACGTCTTTCTTGGAAGGAGGCATGTTTTAAACTAATCCATGTTCATTTATTTCGGTTGATATATACACGTCATTTCACCTGGTAATATACTCGTTCGCAATCTAAAATTTTCCTCCGTATTCGACTTTAAGTCCACCAGTAAATAACCGAATGGTTGTTTTGTGGCATCTTCAAATGCTTCTAAAAAGAATTTAGTTTTTCTCGGATAAAGCTGTCTCCCCAGATGAGCAATCTGAGTCACGTCTCTACGAGATTTAAATAAAAACAAGTAATGACTGTTTAAGGAGATTTCTCTAAAGTCTGCTCCTTTATGAAAAATATTTTGAGAAATGGTAAAAACGGATATATTTAAGTGGTGAGAGCCCTTAGTGTATAATTTCACCAATTCTTTAGAATTGCCACATTCGGCTATTAAATCGTCAATCACAAACAGGGTTCGACCACCTATATAACTTTTATAGTCGCATGGAAAACCTTCGACAAAAGTCACGTCGGGGATTTCATCATAGAGTGGTTGATATATTCCATAGAACCATATCACTTTTTCTATAGCAGGTTCTATCATTTGAGCACGACTGTTTAATAAAAGTTTTAAAAAGTAACTCTTTCCGACCCCCGAGGGCCCCGCTAAAATAGCTCCGAAAGGGTGTTGTAACTTGAGAGAAAGCATGATTCTAAATGAAACGTAACACAATTGATCACTCATTTTATACTTTTATTGAAAGAAAGGCACAGACACATTAAACTTTTTCTTGACAAAATTGAAAACACGAATATCGTTACATAATAAATCGGATCCAAATACATTCACAATACGTTTCAATGGTTTGTTTCTACAGCGGAGGTATACATAATAACAACAGTATTGGCCACAAACGGCCGTTTTATGACTCTGAAGTAAAACATCATTATAGATTACAGTCGAAAATCTAGTAAAATAGTCATGGACGAAACCTTTAAAATAATTCGGAGCATGCCCGTAGGAATCAAAAAATTCAACTTCTGAATTGGATTTAACAAACACTGCAATCCAATGCGTTCCAGGTTTCGTGTGTGGATCAGTATTTAATATAAATGTAACAGGAAACTTTTTAAAGGTCTTTGGTATGTTATCACTCGCAAAAACCCCTATAAATTTCCTACTTGTAAACGTGTCTTTTTGTAATATGGTGGTGAGTTGAATGGAATTCATATTGAAAAATCACATAACACGTTTCTCGAGTTTGTTATTTCAATCATATTCTGAAATTCGGCGTAGACTAAAACCGAAATTGTTTTTTCCAAAGCGCTAGCAAACTTTAATTCGATTCTCAAGTTCCCTTGATTCACGAGATTAAGATGACTTCCGTCACATAAATCTGGTGTGAGATCAAACGCGTATAATGTGTAACCCTGAATAAATTCGTCTCTGTTAATGTAAATTCCTTTATTAGAAGCAAGTTTCCCACTCCCAACCAGTAAGCTGTTGAATGCACGAATGCTTTGACCATTTGAATAATCGGGTTCTAGTGGTTTGCTACTTATAGGATTTCCATCGACATAAACGCCGAGGAAATTCAAGTTGTTATGTTTAAAATGAAAAGGATTTGAATTATATGTTCCATTAAATGCATCATTGTCAACACATGTGATAATCAGTCTTTTGGGCATTTGTCCTAGAAACACATTATCTTGTGAAAATGAAAAAGACCCCTTTGAAATAGAGTACATCTTTGATAAGACATTATCGATAGGATACTTTGCGGGTGTGGTCTGAAGGGCTTTGGCATGACCCAGCAAGACGCCAGGACTCACTTTCACTTTGCGAACAAATAATGAGGCATGTTCTATGATAACACTGAAGTTGGCGGTTGCGGGGGCAATCAGACAAAATTCTGGCTTGCTTCTTATCAGTTTCACTTTCAAATCTACTAAGTTCAGGAGTAAGCGATCTTGATAAAAGATATCGCAGTGTAAGTTCCCAATCAAATCTAGCACTTTTGACTTTTCGATGAGAGAGGCACGTTTTTTTAAACCTTCATTATCCCCTGCAGGATCTGTCACGTCCAAACTTCCTGGAGTGTCTTTATGGAAGCCCTCGCTTGTTAAAAAACTCTTTTTATAATCTGATCCATAATTCAACAAGCTTTCAATATAACTTCTAAAAGGATAAAGATTGCTCGAAGCAGAAATCAAACGATCGTTTAAACTCACGTCCACTTGGGAAAATAACGAATGGAGCAGTAAGTTCACAGGTGCGACTTTATCAGTTTCACCTAATTTAGCATTGTCTTTTAAAATTTTCACTTTAACATACAATTGAGTTGCTGATAAGTCAATGTAATCTTCTCCAGATCCACTAATAGAAAATTCAATAGGGTTCCCATCTCGGATATTTGCAATTGGATGATATTCTAACCATTGTCCTTTTTCAATAGCTGGCTGAGTCGGAGGTGTGAGAAATAAATCTAATTCAGATTTGACGGCCGCTTGAGAGTCAGCGTGGATGAGAGACATTTTTGGAAGAGGTAAATATGTCCGGTGCACACACTTTGCGATACTTCTTTGAAATGACTCGTTTCTTGCTATGTCGTTTCCTTTTATTCCCTCCGACCATTGTCTTTGCTTTATCTGCAGCTTTTTCGGTTAATATTTTTGCTGCTTCCTTGGCTCTTTGTTTAGCAGACGCTCTCATTTCCTTGCCTTGCATAAGATCGTTTGCAACATCGATACCCGATTTCAACGCTTGCTTTCCAACAGCCTTTGCTCCTGATTTGAATATAGGTAAAATCATGCGGTAGAAACTTTTAAAAATTCCTCCGAGACCCGAACCTTTCTGAAGGGAAACACCTTTATAATAAGATAGTCCATTTCCAGCTTGTTGAGTGTAATACTCTTCAAAACTGCGTGTGCAGCACTGGTATCTTTGAAGCATTTTGATTAGAGGTGTTTGAGTCTAAAATGTAACTTCACGATCAACTTCCCACGGTCAAATGATACGAATCGACCCGTGTGGGTCCTTATAACTATTTCTATGGACTGGAAATTTTTTCTTGAAACAGGACAATAATGGGGTCGGTCAAAGATTTCATGAATCATGTCACCGTCTTTTCCTTTCACGGTCACGATGCGAAGGAGGGGGGCAAACACTCCTCCCACCATTTCTGGTTGAATAATATCTGTATAAATGTAGAGTAAATATAAATCGACGTTAGGATCTGCGATAAAAGGACTTTCGATCGCATAAGTTGTATCGCGCACCACATTCTCTCCTAAAACTTCTCCTGGAACAAACCCTAAATTTTCTGATAATCAATCTGATAATTTCAGTGTAGCACCGTTGGATAGTTGAAGCTTCACCTTTTTAGAGTGTTTATTATAATTCATTTGAACTTTGACAAACTTGGGTAAGGCATTTAAAATATCGATCGGAGTCTCATAATAACCGCAGGCAATGCGTCCACTCTTTATCACACCGTTCCCTAAATTATATTCATAATAATTTGAATCATTTGTGACATTGCTCCACATTCTAGGATATATAAATTCGACTATTCCAACTTCCCATTCGCCTGTCAAATCAACAGGACTTGGTAATTTCGTAAAATAATGAGAAAGTGTATTCTCAGGATGAAAGTCTAAACTCCCATCGGAGGGACATGTAATATAGAAACTCATTTTCACGACTGCGAGGTTGATAGTTGAAGCACCTGTATTTATATCGAAATCATATCACTCGCTGCCACCCACGAATTAAACTTTTTGGGATAACCTTTGAATTTGACAAAATATTCACTCGAATTATTCTTGATGCGTTTTCTTAATATTTTTTCAATCGGGAAATGGTTGTTCTTTTCCACCTTTTGTAATTCTTGCGCATAAAATGTTCCTTGAATATCCTCTCCTAATAAATCTTTCACTCGATACACTAGAGGATTTCTTTTCACACATTCACTTACTGTGAATAGTTCTTCAGTCCAATTTGTTTCATAACCTTTTTCAAAAGTCAGTTTCGCTTTAGAAATGCGCACTGTATCACCTTCCTTAAAAGCACATGGTTTTCTTTCAACATTCTCCATGTTTCCATATAATGTCAACCAAACATCGCGTTCGTTTTCCGAATTCACTTCAACAGGGGCTCTCTTAATGCTCGAATGGTAAGTATGATTATAACTATACACTAACTGATCTAATACATCAATGTAATTATGAGTATTTTTAAACGTGAAATATTTAAACATTTTTGTTTTTAATGTTCGATTGAACCTTTCAACCACCGAAGCTTTTGTAGCGTTAAAAGTTGTAAAAAATTTAACTTTATTTTCTTTCAGAAATTGCTGGAACTTTTCATTTTTGAATTCGGTTCCCTGGTCTGTTTGCAGATATTGAGGACGACGTTCTTTAAATATAACTTTAAATGCATTGATTATATCCACTCCTCTCTTTCGCTTGAGTGGAACGGCCCAGGCATGCTTCGATAGAATATCAATACATGTAAGGATGTAACGATAACCCTTATTATACTTTTTAATACTAATTAAGTCTGCGAGATCTGCTTGCCACTGTTGATCGATTGCACGGACAATCACTCGATTCGTTGGAAATTTCTTTCGAACGGGTTTGTGCAATGTGTAAGCATTAACCCCTTGAAGCCATTTTTGAATCGCTTTCTTGGAGACTCGGCCTTCACCAGCACGGAATAAACTATTGACACCGCCATAACTTGCAACGTGTTTGGGATCCTGATATGCTTCGTTCATTATAACAGAACAAGAATAATTTAAATACGCATTCCTAGAATGCAATTGAAATGTTTCCAGTATCGTTTAAACGCAATACAAAATCAACACTGAATTTTTCAATTTCAGAAAAAATATAAATTCCGAAAAATAATAAACCAACGCAAATATAAGCGCACACTCCACTAACAACTTCTTCTAACGAAGGCATGATGATAAATAAATTTTTTGAATGTAATCATTTAATTATATATATCTTATTATCAGGGGAATCAAACCCTCGTGAAAACTTTTTTCCAATTTTTTTTTAAAAAAATCTTCTCGATAGATGGCGTTTGAAACCTCAAGTTCTAAATAGATTTATAACATAAGTGAAGCAGGTGATCATGGTCGAACGGTTAAGAAACGTGAAAATCGGTCAATCATGATTATCTTTTGTCGAGTTCGAATCCACCCTTAAACATAATGAAATAAAATCATGAGAATTAATTATTTAAAAATATTATTGACACTAGATGGCAGCACACGAAAAAACTTTTTTCTAATTTAAAATCTTTAGTTAAACATCTTCTCAATAGATGGCGTTTGAAACCTTAAATCCAAATACATGTGACGAGAAAATAAAAACTCCCTCAAAAATTTTCTAAGTCCCAAAAAATAATTAATTCGTTATCTTATTTCCTTATCTAATCTAAGAAGGGGTTGGCGGTGGGGGTAAAAGTCCAAGAAAATTCCTTATCGCAACTCGGAAGAGGTTGACGATCACAGCGCCCCCTATACACCGAAACATGAAAGTCGGGGTCAACTGAGGTCAAACTGTGCCCAAACCGCTAGTTTTACCCTACTGACAGGAAAGATTGCCGTTTCCACTATCTCTGTAATCAAAACTGACAAATGTTCAATCTTATGTGCCCACCAACCCGTACGCATAATACTTTTTAATACCATTCTTTCTTCTAGAACATCTCACCGCCTCTGTAAGTAAGTCCCACGTCAGTCCCAGTTATTTTTAAAGACTTAATGAGCACAAATGGCAATTTTGGCAGAAAAACTTTATACAAAGAAAAATTATAAGCTAGTTGAAGGCTGACTCTTTGGGAATATTTACCTGTTTTTATTTATTCCTTACTTAAACAACTACTATATTTTTTTTAATCTCTCAATTCAGAATTTGAAAAATCTTTCTTTTACATTTGGTAAATTTATACTTGTAGTATTCTTATTATCGTCTATAAATCATAGTTTCCAATTGTTCGAAATACTAAGAGGCTTAAACACGCAATAACCGACTTTGAAAATTGTTGCAATAATTTGCTCGAAGTGACGAAATCAGATGATACCTGAATGCGAAGTTTTATTTGCTTTGCATATAAATCAAGAGAACAAAGGCATTCGCGTAGGAAAGGTACGGAAAATGTTATTTCTCAATAATTGGGCTTTTAGAAACCTTTCAATGAAAAAAAGCAATTTATGCACAATAGACTTAAAGCAAATTTTAGAAAGTTCGTTCTCTTTTTTAGGAGGAGCTGATTAGGCGAAAACTCATTTAAAAACTTGTCGCCTGAGGCCTATTCGGGAATTCCTTTCCGGCGAGTTTTAATTTAGTTTTACTTTTCATTGAAAAGAATAAAAGGCGTTTTTAATGAGCTTTTTCGTCGCCTTTACAGCAAAAGAAAATGAGAACCTTTCCCTTTTCTGAAGAAATTAAAGCAAAAAATAAGTTTAAAATGACATCATTTTCGAGATTATTTTCAACTTTTAATTCAGTCTCTATGGTTTAAGGAAGCTAAATGAAAAATTAAATAAAAAAGCACTCACTATAAGCTTTATTCAAAGAAAAAAGTTTCACAAATTAATTAATAAATATACTCTGCAAAAGAGCACATTTTTTTTTATTCCCGTTTTCTTTTAAAATAATGTTTTTATAAAGTTTACAACACTATTTAACTTTTTCCAAGCTTCCAGCGCATTTTCAGAGTTTGTAAAACTTTTTTCGTTTATACGCAGAATTTCTTTTAAAATAAGGGTAGTCAATTACCTGAGGAATTTTTAGTAAAAAGATAAATATCTGTCTTTTATGGATTCGTCAAAAATTATTTTTTCCCCTTCTAAACTAATTCCGTTTTTCTTTTTTCATTTCCCAACCCCTTACTTCTTTTAATTATTGAAGATGTCTCAAAACTAACACTTTATTTTCTCAATGGACAAGGAATACATTGCCTTTTTGTGTCTTTAATATGTAAGAGGTTTTTTAATTCTTTAGTATAATGAGTGTATTTATATGTAAATAATTTTCATTAACTGATTCTGCTCTCTGAGTTTTAATTTAGATATTTGTTGAACTAAATTATGAAAACAAAGGAATGTTAAATAACCTCACATTAATAATTATTCATCATTGTGTTATAAATATGCACCAATGTAGAGATTTTCTAACAATAATCCGCATTTGAACGAAACTTCACCGCTAGTTTTTCAAAGAATTTTTATTAAGATGCAAATTGTTTCTATAGTTTATTTGAAATATATTTTGATTATACAACTTTTCAAAACCACATGCTGTATTTAACATGGATTAATATAATTTACTGGCAAATTAATGTGTGCTTATCACAAAATTCAAACCATCTTTCTATTTTCCAAAATAAAAAACAGAAATTCTTGCTCACAACTTTTAAGTAGTGTTTATGGAGTTAATTCCTTGTACAGTCTTTAAAGAATTTTAAAAAAATGGCCCACTGTTAATATGCAAGAATAAAAGAAATAAAAGGAAAATATTGACAAAAGTAAAAACTACATCCATAAGCATTGAATCCTGTATATTTTATATTTAATGCATTTTTAATAGTAAAACATAACAATAAATCGAATTTTATACTGCGTGACTATTATTAGACAAGGTAAGGATATTTTTTCCCTCGAAAGATACGGTATCCCGAATGTATGAAACACAACTTTAGCGTTTTAAGTAAATTGCATTATTCTTTTCTGTAAAGGCGTTGCAAAAGGCAAAACATATTTATTAAAAAGAGTGCCTCTTTCAAATAAAATATATAAGCGAAGCTTTTATTCGAATAGTAAGTTTGCTTTGATGTAAAATTCAATTTTATAACTGTTAGGAAATTCTTATTTATTTAATAAAATTCTTCCCAAGATGAGTATTCATTTTTCTATTAATTTTATTTTTATCCATATTAAAGAAAAAAATTCTTTGATATCCATTTAGAAAATAATGTTTATTAATGCTGTTAAACAGTTTCCAACACCCGAGGAATTTCTCAACAAATAGAAATCTAAAACTTAAATCATCTTCCAAATAGTTAATTTTTTTAATAAAATGCACATAGGTAATTCGAAAACTGAGCTTCTACAAGATCGTCCAATTTTAGGAAGAATTATTGTTGGAATTCAGTGATATTATCTGGAAGAATCATAATACATGTCGACACAAATGTGATGTCTCGTCTTGAGAGTTCAATTGCAAAATTTAAATGGCGAGGTCTTCTTGGCATGTATCGCGTGAATCAACTACTTCAATTCAAGAAATTTACTAAATTTCGAGCACTATCTATTTATTTCATCATAAGTAACTAACTTTATTCTTTCAAATTTTAATATTTATTGAATGGCCATCATTATTCTACTATCTCGTATCAACAACTGAAGTGTAAAACTGATTTTATACATAATAATATTGTGGGTTTTTTAAATTGATTCTTTGATGCACACACACACACACACACACACAACACACACACACACATCTTGAAAGAGTTTTGAAAGCTCTCTTCATTGATAATCATCGAATTCTTAAACACTGCAAATTATACCAAAGAAATTACTGCTAGCTACGCAGTATGCATTATTTCATTAATGAATACTATTTAATTTAGTATTATAAGTATTAAAAAACTTTCAGACCTATTTTTCAGAAAAAATAAAAATATATTAAGATTCTAGACACGTAGAATTTTGTAATAACGTATATTGTAGGTTCAGATAAACAGATATGTCTCTTTTTTTTCTATTTTGAGGAAGTGCTGCGATTTTAATTAAAAAATAAATCGGAATCTATTACAAACTGACATATTGTAAATCTGCATTTCTTTTCCAGAATTCACAAGCTAAGATGGATGCTAGGAAATGACACATCTCCCCCCCCCTTCTGGTATTGTACGTCTAGGGTATTATGACAATTTCTAAACAACTTTAAACCATACGAAACATTTTCAGAGGTGACAGATTTTATTTCGCTATTTAAGCGATCTGAAGAGATTTCGGTGACATCCAAGATATAGAGCTGCCATTCGAAAGCTGCTTTCCCGGCGTCTTCAATATTTTGATTATTAATGCCCCACGGGAGAATAAAGGATACAATCATTTTAGCATTTGATGTAAAAGCTGACTTAAAGGTCCCTTAGTTGTGGGACTTCGAAATTTATTTAGATATTTTTGGTTGCTTACGAAGTATACAAATAGGAAGCCTGATAATTTTTAAATATACCATATCTGATTTTGCAAGCGTCTCCACGTTTACAACCTGAGTTGGAAAAAATAAATTTGGAATGTATTCTGTGTCTCTGTCGGTCTGCCTGACTTTCAGAAGCTGAAATGGCTAGATACATAAAATCTGGCATGTGGTTTTCATAAAAAACTCACAGATTTTTGTCATATTTTGTATGAAATCCATCTAACGTATGTCTTTTTGTCTGTTTCTGTCCATGTGAATATGATACCAGGAAACCTCTACATGCTAGATATATGTAATTTGTCTTACAGCTTTATTCTAGGACTATAGATCTATATAAAATTTTGGACCAATTCCGTCATAGTGCAGTTACTAGTCCATCGATCTGTTAATTCGTGAGCAAGTGATGGCTGTGACTCAGAAACGGAAGCTAAGAATATGACATTTTATGTATGGTTTTTGAAGCCACATTGTAAATGTATGACAAAATTTGAACTTATTCTGTCATTGGGAAGAAGTCAAAAATGCGTATTTAATTCCTGTCACTACGAACTTCGAGTTTTTTATTGTATTTTCAACTCGAGCTGTTGCGAAAGAGTAATAGACAATCGAACGGAGAATCCACTCGCTGATTTTTCCCAAGAGAAGCAGCTGCTATTTAGATGCAAATTGTGCTCGATGGAGAAGATACCGAGCTGTCGGACCAGAGAACCTTTTTCTTTCATCAAATGTCTAATCACTGTGTTCTTTACATCACAAACGCCTCTGTTTTCAGGTTTGCAGCGAAATCGAAGGATCTCTTGCAGGTCGCCAACTATTAAAAGCAATTCGTTGTCAGATCTATCATGTATCGAACATGTATATGCTTTGCGATGATCTTAAGTTCTATTGTGCTACTATTCGCTACGTTGAGCTCTGCTGGTTTTGAACACAATGTGTGACAATCATCTGGTTCCTTTTTCATTCACACGTGATTTCCGCTCACTATTCCTCTTTTTATTTACGTCTCATTCTTTGAAGAATTTAACCATTGTTGTTTGAGAAAAGTCAACACTATTAAAACTTTTGGTGGTAACTGGAACCGGTCCTTCTTTTTTTCACAGTCCTTCCTTGTTCCAAGTCACAGACAGACCTTTTTCATTCCATAAACAGGCGAATTGCAATGTTATCTCGTGCTTCTGACTAGGTTTTCAGCGATGAATCCTGTTTTCAATGTCGCCGCATGTGCAGCAGAGAAGAATGGAAATTTAAGTGACCTGTGTTCCTAAGAGTTTGGACACTCCGCATATATGAAGTATGGAATGCATTATTTGATTTCCTTATAAATAGATTTGAATAATTTCTCTGAAGTAGATTTTAATTAAATAGAACTGATTCATAGAATAGTTTTCTATATATTCTATGAAACATATTTATGCAAAAATAAAATCAAATGATATAGTAAATATGCCTGTAACAATGTCACCTAAAACACAGAACAGGGTCTTTGCAAACTATGATCATTCACTTTATTTCTTTAAATGTGCCCCGCTTTCTTTCGGATGCATGATGGTCATTTTTGAACAGAACTCTTATTTCCCAAACGAAGCAGGCGACACTGACGATACCAGAGGTAGGTGCGCTCTCTCTAAATATCTACGCCACATTAACATAGAGAGCACTTGACGCAGATGCGTGGTGTGAATTCGATTGAACCTTGTTCGGAATCCAGAGATTTCTGATATCGAAACCTAGACCCCCCCCCCCCACCACCACCACACTCTTCAACTGATGTTCGAGATCAAACATTCAGTTATTTTGACAACTATACAATACATATGGCTTCATCAGGCCAATTTTTATATCAGATAGTAAACAAAAAAATTAATCGAGCTTATATATTTTTATATGCACTGCAAAACTGTATTTCTCACTGCATTGAATATCATAGGCTCTGCTGGCTCTCCAGTTTTGCCGAAACAAGTGAAGCAGAAGAATTTCAGTCTCCATCCTGAAAAGTTACGTTAAATATTCTAAAGTAAAGTACGGAAGAAAAATTTTGATTCTGAATATGTTCTAGTTTTGAAGGAATTCCTTGCCTTAGACAACGTACATTTGTTTCGAAACAGTCGAGAACAATTCATACTTCAAAGAACTTTGAGCTAGAAATTCATTTTTCGTTGAAGAAAGTTGTTTTATTAACTGAATAGTTTAGCTCGAAAAAGGAAGCAAATTTTTCATATAGGATAAATTTTCGAAAGTGAGTTGAAGAGCTGAAGTAAAAGTGTGTGCTATATGAAACCAAATCCTCCTAGTTCAATAAAACATGCATGAGCTCCTAAAAATAATGGTATCCTAAATTTTCAATATGCAGACATGAATGGTTGTAGATTTGTTTATATGAAGGCGAACATTATTTAAGTTTTCACAATTCTTTTTAATCCTTAATCTTAATGCATATTTAAAATTTATTTTTAACTAATCGGGTTATTTCTTCTGAAAAAACTGCACAACTTATATTTATATTGTCGAACGTAATCTCGATTAACGATTGATACAGTAGAATCTCTAGATAATGTCCGCGTTGTTTAAAGTTTGCCTAATTCTAATTATTGTATATCGAGAATATTTATTTAACCTTCACCTGGTTCACCTATCTACCCAAAATGGCGTAAGGCGCATGAAACCAGCAGCGAAGAATTACAAAACATGCAAGCCATAACATAAAAAACATAGTGCCATAAAACAGAGCATGCATGTCAAAATTCAGAAAACTAAGAAAAATAATGAAAACTCAAGCAAAAAATCTAAGCCATAACTAACACTTAAAACTAAAATTAATATAGAATACAAAATAATATTCTAATATGAAAGTTTAAAAAAATATGATTAAAATGACCAAATAGGAATCTAAAAAATTTTTAAGAATAAAGTATGAGTAAATAAGCGTAGAAAACGAAAATTTAAACAGTTATACACTCCGAAATTCCAGATTTAAAAGTTGTTGAAGAATGATCATTGAAAAGTTTGGAGACTGGGGAACAAAAAAAAAGAGTTTTCAACGGAACGTTCCAATTCAATCCCAGGGCTTCTCTTTCATGTGTGGCATCATCGCGGCATCTGGCAACATCCTGAATTGCGATTTCATGCTGATCGTATCCGCCCTCTTTGTGATGTCACCCATCGACCAATAGCGACGAACCTGTTACTGTATATAAGCACTGATTGCTGCTGCTCACTCTCTGCTCTTCCTTGTTTGTATCATTTGATTAGCTAGCGGTATAATGATTTTATGATTTAGTATTTTAATTTAATTGTTTCATTAAATTTGTTATTTTTTTAACGAGAAGTCTTGCTTTAACTTAGTCACCAGTTACGCACAATGGAATACTTCTGATATTTGTGAATACAGGTATGATAGATCGGAAGCCGAGTAGGGTAGTATCGTGCAGGTTAACATGTGGCACTTGAGTATCAATTGTACTGACTACCTCGACAACTATATAAATCTCGCCTCTATCAGTCCTGTGAAGTTAACTTGACCTAGACGTAGGCCCTAGAAGTTACACATGTTTCCATATTCCACACTCAAAAATAAGATTTTTAGCACAATGGCGGCTAATAGAAGGGAGGGGAAAACTTTTTTGGGGAAAAATTAAATTTTTAATTCATATTAGGTGCCTAAATCTACAATAAAATTAGTGTCCGGAAAAACTAGTTAGTTTCTGCAACTAAATTTTAAAATTTTGTTGTCTACCCCCTATACTCCGGGGTATTTTAGGTGCCTTTAAATGTTTTGCCCTTTTACTTTGCCACCCAATCGCAGCCACTGGTTTAGCATCTCCCTTGTCTGCTCCACACTTACACTTCTCACTCTTACCAAAGAATACATTCTGGTACGTTTTGAAGATTCCATGTCCCAAAAATTCTGGTTAAGGAAAAAGTCACCTTTTTATCTCTTTGGGACTAATTTGTAATAAATATTCCCTCCTACCTCTGCCCTTTATAGAGTTTAGACTATCTTCCCTGCCTAATGCCCATAGTTTTTCTTTAATTTTTTTTAAAACTTGAGCTTTTGAATAGAAAAATTTGTATTGCACGTGCCATTTTTTTGGTTGTAAGATTTGCAAGTCCGTCGGCTCTTTAAGTTCCGGTTTGTCTTATGTGGGCTTTTACACAACGTCATTTAATTCCTTTATCATATTTGATTATTTTTTTTTAATATCGATTAACATTTCTTTTTTTCTTTTCAGAGATTCTAATGTCATGAGAGATGATCTTGAATCTGAAGCGATTGTCAAATTATCGATTGTTGTTCGATAATAGGGGAAACTAGTTATTCTTGACGACTTGTTGTTGTTCGATAATAGGGCAACTAAGGACTCTTGACGACTTGTTGTTGTTCGTTAATAGGGGAAACTAGGGATTCTTGACGACTTGTTGCTCGATAATGGGGGAAACTAGGGATTCTTGACGACTTGTTGTTGTTCGATAATACGGGAAACTAGGGATTCTTGACGACTTGTTGTTGTTCTATATTAGGGGAAACTAAGGATTCTTGTTCCTACGCGATTTTCTCAGATTGTGAGAAAATTGATAATTTGGCTGTGTCATTTTCATTTGACCTCTGGTCATATGGTATATTGTAGGGATTTTTCATTCCTATCTGAAAAGCATTCCTAATGCTGTGTAGGTGAATATGATATGGGGGACCAAAAGAAAATTTTCACTTTTTCATTCCTCAGTGGATTAGAAGCTTACGATTGAAAATATGATGAATAAAATTAATTCTGAGTTTTAAGCATTTTTCTAGCTTTAATTTTATATATGATGTTATGCGGTATTTTAAATCTAATGGTTTAATTTTTAAATTATTTAGAAAATGTCAAGTTAGGGATGAACCTAAAAAAGTTAGGGATACTTGACCCTATCAAAAGCTATTACAGCTCCGATGTCGTAACCCCCCAAGACAATTTTGGGATCAGTTTTCTGGTGCGTGGAGTTTCTCAGCAGTATGGCAGCTCAAATATAGAGTATAATTATTCAATAATTGTTTGTTAGTAATTATCTAATGAATAAAATTTCATTTTAATATAATTTCAAATAATGCAAATAATTATTTTAGTAAGAATTTTAAAAAGAATTTAAAGGCTATTGATTAAAAATTTAAGAACTATTTACTCCTCGCCTGAGAAATAAAGATTTATTTATTATTTTAATAAAAATCTTTTGCTCGAACGTTTTGTGATCGCTTGGGGTTTATTTATCACTAGCTGTTACCCGCGACTTCGTGAGCGAAGAATTTCAATTATTTTTTTTTAATTCACGAATGTAAATGCTATGTTGTATTTTAAAAGGGGAAAGTAAAAGTTCTGACGGTTGATAATACTTAATTAGACGGCTGACAGGAGTGTACTGTACACGTATGCTGATATAGTTCTGTAAATTGTTTATCTATACTAATATGCTTTTGTATACCACGTTACTTGCACGGATGTAGAGGTTGTGTCGGCTGGACACACGTGAACACGCCAAATATAGTTGCCCATGCGAAAAATATGATTTTTCTAAATGTACGCCTGCCACGTTCAGTGTCTGGCCCTGAGCCTGGCAAATAATATTTTTAAAGGGATTTGTTACCTTTTGAACTGAGATGATAAATCCTTCGGTATTATTGGAAGGCGTGGAATTAAAACACTCTGACTTCTCCCTGTATCAGTCATAACATTATCTTTCATGACGTTTGGACCTAGGTGTGTAATTTGTAACCGTGTACCATTGCGGAGTCTCGGTATATCGAGGTTACGTATTAGTAGTACTGGCACACCTACTTTCAATCTCGGCTTGTCGGAAGGTGCGCCTGAAAATTCTAAGATGTTGAAGAAAAAAAATGACGATGAAAAAAAACTTACAAAATATGATGTTCCTTGTTAATGCCCATTACCGTATCTACAGAAGGATATTCTGTAATATCTCACTGTGAAAATTAAACAAAACATTGAAAGAATAATTCACTAACGTCATTGGATCACTGTGTAACAGTATTAAAAGCTGTAAATGCTGCGACAACAGGAAACCGGAAGTGTAAAGTCTCCTTTGTTGTTTATGGTCAAAGAAGGCAATATTTTCTTATATTAACTTTAACACTGGCAAAAGCCCGCGCGCGAAACAGTAATTTGGCTTGAATTTATTTCTATAAGAATAAAAAGAATTGTTAGAAATATACGTAACAAAAATATTTTTAAACCTTAATAACAATCAGAGAAAACATATCATCGCAATGGAGTTAATAGCATTAAAAAGATCAATTTCTGGTCTTTAAAATGGCATAAAAATAATTGTTGTCTAATAAATATTTCAGAAGTTACTGGCAAAAAACGTCTACTCATAAGGCTTAAAAGCGACTAATTTTCGTTATCTAATTAAATACCTTAAGAATGAATTAACTCTAAAAGTTGAAAATAGCACCTTTGACGTAGAAATATGCTGTAGAATGCCGTGTGTAAATTTCATGTCGCTACCGTTCACCGTTTAGGAAGAGTTCTTGTGACCGTCCGACCGACAGACAGATACGTGTAATTTCTGCCTTATTTTATGGATATTTATAAACATAAGCAAAATTTTCAGAAATAAAGGTAAATTAGTTCAAAGTCTAACCATTTCCTAGCAACTGAGTAGGTATAAATTTGCGTTATTTCAAAATCGTCTGCACGTAAAACTTTAAAAATTAATAAAAATTGAAGTAAAAATGTCACAGACAATAATTTGGTATCATTGAAAAGGTAAAATTTTGCACTTTAAGATGGTATAAAAATAATTTGTATCGGGCAATTTGTTCCGAAGTTACAGCGGAAAGAAGGATTACGTGATAGTTGATTTTAAAAATAATTTATTCCACATGTTTTCGCATTCCTGAAAGATCACGTGACAGTTGATTGAAAAATAAAATAACCTTCATCGAGAATCGCTGAGTCAATGGGTTTTGTTAATTATTTAATTGTTGTCTGAACTTTTAAAAATTAATAACAATCGAAGGGAAAATGTGACAGAAATAAAATTGGTATCATTGAAAAGGTAAAAATTATAACTTTAAGATGGTATAAAAATATGTTTTGTCAGACAATTTGCTCCGAAGTTACGGCGGAAAAACGGTTTCGGTTAATTTCTAATTAACTGCCTGTTTAATTAACTTTTGGACTTAGAAAAGTCCATAAGTGTCTTCCCCTTGTCTTAAATAATAAGTGTACAAAATTTGGTTGAAAACCGTCCATTGGTTTAGGAGGAGATGTGTAACATAGCCACATACATACCCACATACACACATACCCACATACACACATACCCATAATGACTTTTATTTATATTAAGATTTCGCATTTCTGTTGAGTTTGTCTTTATTTCTTGATTTGTATTTTCTCTTAAAATACATTTATATATATATTTTTTTGCTTTTATTTTTCTTTAAGTAAGTCTATTGATGTTCTCAATTTCTTGTTCTGCGTCTTGACGCTATTCTGTTTTTTTTTTTTTTTTAATTATTCAAAGCCGGCAATTCTTCAGCGTGTTAATGATTTTGCTTGGTTTCCAGTTCCATTGCAGTAATTTGTTTCATTAAATTTAATCAATATTTTAACCGTTTACAGGCCGAATTTAGATACAGGCTAATTTTTAATTATTTTTTTCATATTTCGCCTTCTAATACTTTAGTTTAAAGATATCAATCATTAAAATATGAATAAAAAATTTTCATATATGTTTTTTAAATGCCCCCAATTGGGAACATTGGCCACTTCTGATTAAGCCCATTACACTAGACACAGAAATGGAAATTAAATGAATAAAAATTATATTTTGCAGAAATAAGTGCTGAAAATGAAACTTTATAACTGTATCCTATGGCACTCTGGGAAGTAGTTCAAATACAATCCCCAGTTTTTGCACTTACTGCTCTGTAATCTAGTATTCTCTCTATATTTTACATATTTACCCGAGTTGTGGCAATAAGGCAATGACCACCACTCATCAGCTGCGATGCACAATGGAAACCTTTTGGTCGTGTTTGAGGTCCATCCTTTTTGTCCTAGTTCGTAAAAGGGTAATTGCAACTTCTCGATGAAGTAACCCATGAGTGAGTTGGTGTATGCAATAGCCACCCAAAAACAACAGTCACATCGAGTATATTTGCAGATATAGTACACCAGCATTTCTTTTTGCGAAGTATTCTGTCTCATTTTATGCAGCTGATCAACTCTACCCACCCCAGATTCAGACTCGGGATTCTATCTCACCTGACAGTCGATAGAGAAAAGATTTTAATAATGAGGACATACATATATTCCGATATAATTCTAAGTTATCGTTATTCCATCCCACCTACAATATGAATATAACTATTACTTTGTGATGCAGTATTTTTTGAGGAAATAGTACAGTTGAAAATAAACAAATTCAAGATGCATTTAAAATAAAGATCAGGGAAGAATTGCGAACATTTATAGAATCAAGTTCAACACAAAAGCAAACCTACATCCATTCAAATCTGCGGATTGAAAATTATAGTTGGTATTCCCTATACATATAGACATCCCCATTGGGGGGACACTGCGTGTTCGCGGATGAGAGGCTGCCATATAAGTAAGCAGGCTCTCATCAACCCGATGGCAAAATAATGGTGGTGTGGCTCTTTGGACCCACTTCTGATGACAGGTCGTACCCCGGTGAAACGGGGGGTTGTTGTATGAGCCGCTCGTAATGGGGGATATTATGCAGGAAACACAATGCCTGACTTTCTGTTGCGGCGGCCGGCCATTCAATAGTTCACCCGGATGCCGGGATGATATTCTTTGTGGCTATACATATAGACATGGAGCATATTGGATTTGTTGTCCATAATTTAGTATACTATGGAAATTTATAAAGCGGAATTTTTCGTTAGATATTGTCATATGATTACGGTTAAGAATAATGAAAAACTTTTTTTTCATTTCATAAAAAAACTATTAATATTGCAAATAATATATATCATAATTGGCTTGTTTCTTTAATTAATAAATGGCTTGAGTATGTTTTAAGAAAATAAACTTTTGTTCCATATAAAGAAAGTGAATGTTGCATGAGAAGAAATCACAAGAAAAGAATAGTCCTTAAGATTGAGGTTTTCTTTTAACAATGAGGAGGTTATCGAGAGACTCTGCTGTAATTCGAAATGTCTGTTATCTCAGAGTACATCCGAAAAAATCAATATATCTATAATTTTGTTGTGGCGGCTATTTTTGAGAGGGAATAGTCCAGTCAGAGGTAAATAGATTCAAGTAAAACTAAGATAAACGATTTTTAAAAAGCTGTGAGCACGTATAGAATCAAAGTCCTTCATATACATCCATTTCCAGTCATAAATCTACATCCATTTAAATTTTAAGTTTGGAAATAAGGGCTACCATTATTTTGAGCACGGCATAATGCATGTTTTATTAATCACGACGGATTTTATTTCTTATAGCAGAAAATTTTGCTTCAACTCTTAAGCTGAGTTTCTAAACTTTATCCTATGAAGAAAAATTTGCTACCTTTTTCGAACTAAACTATTCAGATAATAAAACAACTTTCTTCAAAGAACAATGAATTTTTATCTGAAAGTTCTCTGAAGTATGAATTTTTCTCAACTATTTCGAAACAAAAGCAAGTTTTTTAAGAAAAGGAATTTCTTCAAAACTTGAGCATATTCAAAAGCAAACTGTTACTACTATATTTTGCTTTAACATATTTTACGCACTTTCTTAGACTTGGAACTTAGAATGTGTAGTGTTTCACTTGCTACAGTAAATCTAATAGAGTTTCTTTTAAGGCTGCCAATATCAAAATGTCTGAATCTTTAACTTAAAATGTCTGAATCTTAACGTAACACATCGGCTACGGAAGTTCAATACTAGAATTTTGATTTCGGGAACCGAGTATCATGGGTTCGAGACCCTGCTCAAATGGATACATAACAGACAAGTGAGCCATGTGCACACAGAAACTACCTTCATGTTGATATGTCGTGAATATTTAAAAGTAGGTTGCTGGCTCTGGTATCGTCCATGTTTCCTCTTTTGAAAATTAAAATTGCTGTTCCGCAACAACTGCAGTCTGAAAAAAATGGTGCACATGTCTAACAAATCAATATATGGATTATGGATTGTAAGGACTTTGTTCAGCACGCTGAGATACGAAGCTGCGCGTGGTCATTAATTTACAATATGTTTTAATATGAATTTCCCCAATCATGTTTCATAGAATGGATAATGTTTTGCACTATTTAAAAAGAAAATGAAATTATTCAAGAAATAAATAAATATCGATAAATCATATATACATTCCTCCCTTCATAAACACAGAGATCAAACAATAAATGATGAAATTTAGAATCTAACAAATTAAGTATAAGAAGTAGAATTTCGGAGAATATTCAAGGAAATGACAGATAAAGAAAAGCATAACTTCCCTAAATGTAATAACAAAGACGAAGAGTTCTCCCTTCAAATTTTCCAGTATAATTATGTTGCAATGCGCGTTGTGATAGTGATAAACACAAAGATCGACATTTAATAATGCATATTTTGCCTTTCCCGATGATCTATAGGGTGCGAATTTCGATATGCATTTACAATTTTGGTGTTAAGACGACACACCAAATTTCATATTCCTAGCATGTTGCGTTTGTGTTTAATAGTGTTATCTTCCTAAATGATTCCATAAATGAATAGGCTGTAATGGTTAAGAAATAACTCTTTAATAAAAAACACAACAACGCAGGAAACAACTTTTGAAAGAACAAAATCAGTGCTTCCGATGCTGTAATTCGAATGCAGCACTTCCCGTAGGTGAGTGATTCTAACTGAATGAAATTAGACTCATCTCCAGACTTCTTGAAACTGCACGATGAAAAATCCTAGCAGCTGCAGGGAACTGGGAATTGCACAAAGGGGCATCAGGGGGCGACTGAAGGTACCGCCTCCAGTTGAGAACAAAGACTGGAGATGAATTGCGATTACTGCCTGGTTCGAAGGAGATTAAATACCCTATTCGAAGAAGTCACTTTACTTTAATGCGCGTAGAAGGAATCGCCATCTCACGGTCGCCACAATACTATTCGCAAATGCAGGAATAGACAGATCGATGGACATTCAACCCTTTGATTGCCAAACATTTCATATTCATCCATAGTCCAAGAATAAAACTATAAGCAAAATTTCATTTATATAACTCATGGCGTGTTTCAGATGTCATTCAGCATTCACAAGGACAATTAGATTGGCAATTGAAGCAGCTTCTTCCCTTCATAGACCAATCAAAATTTGGACAGACAGTTTGTCAAGTTTGATGGCCATACTTAATCCTAAATCCCACCATAGTATAGTCCGAGATATTCAAACCCTTTTGCTCTCCATAAACACATTCACCTGAGATGGCTCAAAGCCCACGTCGGTTATTTAGGCAACGATTGCGCAGACCAATTAGCCAAAGAAGCCATCACAAAAGGCGACCCTTTTCTTCTACCTAAGCCACTTTCCTACCTGAAAGCTGAGATTAAGTCAGCTGCTTTGAGCATCTGGCAAGACAACTGGGATAACGGAGAAACTGGCCGCAGTACACACGATATAGTGCCTAGGGTCTCAAACAAGCCAGTAGGATAGAATAGATAAGAGATAATGTTCGTTACAGGACACGGGCTTTTCCCTTCATACCTTCTTCGCTTCAATCTTCGAACACATGACAACTGCTCTTGCGGAGAAAAGGGAGATCCAATTCACTATGCCACAAAATGTCCGTTTACCCTCTCCTGGCATTTCCAAACTCCAACAGTGTCACTTAAATTGCAGTGGTTGAAAAACATTCTCACGAACAACTTCTCAAGAACCCGACTTCGACCCCTAATGCGTTTCATATGTGATGAGAACAATCTCATTGTAGAGGATAATAATTGAGCACTCATCCACCCAGACTGACACACACTTCCGGCTACTTATGTTTTTTCCCCTCTACGTATTTGTTTCTATTTCGTATTGTTTTCTATGTTGCTCTGTCCAGTGTATGTTTCTTTTTCATTTTCATTTGTTCTTGTACCTGTTACTTGTTTTTGTCCCTTCTTAAAAAATAAAATTCACCTCCATCCATCCAAACCGGAAAGGAGCCAAATAGCTCTAAACACGGGGATGCAGGCGGTGTAATTTAATAGTCCAAGAATAAAACTATAAGCAGAATTCCATTTATATAACCCCTTTCGTATTTCAGATGTCATTCAGCATTCACAATGACTGAAGGACAGACTTCACGTACACGAATTTGTTAAACAGTTGATAGAAATGAAAAATATCTCATGAATCTAGCTTCTTCCAGTTTTTGAGTTACTTTGTTCTCAGTCGCACGGACCGACAGAGAGATAGATCTAATTCTAAAATTGTTTATCCGACACAAGTTCTTTGAAACCTGGACTTATATCAGAAAAAATGTTAAAATTTGATGATTGTCATACTTGTATACCTCGTATACGAAAGAAGTAGAAAAATCTAAATCAGTTTCAAAGTGTCATACTTGCAGTTCCTTTAAATCAGATTTTACATTAAACTTCGAAAATCTTTGTATCCTTTATTCTCCCGTGGGGCATTAATAATCAAAACAGTGAAGAGACCGGGAAAGAAGCTTTTGAATGGCAGCTCTATACCATGGATGTCACCGAAATCTCTTCAGATCCAGTGCGTCGAAATGTCAGCCCATGATCGCCCCAAGTAGTTTCGCTTAAATAGCGAAATAAAACCTGTCACCTTAGAAAATATGTTGTCCGGGTCAAAATTGTTTGAAAAAAGTCAGAATTACCTGGACGTACAATGACAAAAAGGGAGAAACGTGAAAATTCTTTATTTTCATCTTAGCTTTTTTCAATATGTAAGATAGTAATAAATACCGACTTTCTATTTTAAAAATTAAAATCATAACACTTCTCGAAATGGGAAAAAGTAGTCACTCTTAGTTTTAGCTCGCAGTGTGCATTACTGCAGAATTATATGTTTTTAGCATTTCTCCATAGTTTATATTTATTCTGAAAATAGATCTGAAAACTATGTATCATACACATAATTGTGCTTTAAATGGAATTCCTTAATGAAATAATACATATAAGACAGTGAGCAATATTTTTAATTCTAAATTGCGGTCTCTAAGATTTCAATAAATATTATGGAAGAAACTGTAACATCCCATTTTTCTCAGATTCCTGGAATAAAATCTTTTTTAATGTATCGATCAAAACAATTTTGGATATAAAATTCATTAATTTTATCCATCGACAACTTTATGTCAATTTCTAAAAGGAATTTTAATGATGTTACAAATTCTTTTACGTATTATATTCATATTTATAATGAACAATTTCTTTTCAATTCACTATTTCTTTCTTTTGTATGAAACCAGAATTCAGAGAGAATAATGTAGATACATGAAATTCTGCTTCAATAAATGTATTTTAAAGGAATTAATTCTTTTCCGAACACGTAATTTAAAATATTCTTACTTTTTACTCAACCAATAAATGTGTGTAGATTTCTAGTGATCATCTCACAAAATTTTCAAAGAATCAAAGAAGGAAATATTTAGAAAGAATAAATTAAAATTGCTTTGTAAATTGAAACGAAAGGAACAAATTAGCTTAGATTTCTTCGAATACAAAATCTTCAAGATGAGGTAATTCAATATATTTGCATTTAAAAGAACCTCAAAAGACATAATTATTTTACAAGACTTCTTCATTCTTGAATATCAAATATGACTGCACTGAGTATGAGGTGAAAATTGAGTAAACAATATGCGGTCCATGGCTTATTTCTGCATCTGCAACATCTTCATCTTTTTTACATTATTTTGATGTTGTTTAAAGGGAAATAAATTCAATTGTATACAAAAAGAATTAGGTTGGTGAAAAGAAAGAATAAAGTTTTGCAGGGATGAGGCCTGTAAAAATTCAGACTGAAATGAAAAAGCTTTGTTCAAGCATAAAATACTTGTATTTTGCTTGGAATACTTAGTGAATAGTGTTTGGAGTTCAGTTTTAAAGTATTTTATGGGATCTCATTCTCGGCAATCAAGGTTTCAAGAAATAATTAAAAGTAAGGTATAAAGTTGATTAAAAATTGTTTTTAAAAGCACACTTATATTAGTACTAGGGGGCTCTGCCCCCTGCTCGCTAAAGCTCGCCCACCCCCAGAAGGATTGCGTTGCAATCCTCCCAGGTTTGCTACGCAAACCCTGCTCGCTTCGCTCGCTATAATGAAAACACTGCGTGTCCTAGAAGTTATTCTAAAATCTTCATATATATATATATATGAATCAGCTTTATTTTGCTTCTGATGCTTTAACTTAAATCAGCACAGAATAAAATTTTTTAGCCTCAAAAAAGATATTTGTCTTCAAATAAAACTTACAAAGTAAAGATGATTTCCTTTTAATGCTTTCACCTTAATAACGAAGGAATAAAATTTTTTGGCCCTGAAAAGGGCCGTTTTTTTATATAGTGAAAGCATCAGGAACCTCCCCCATAAACACAATTAAATATTTCACATTTTGGAGCTATCACAGAAACAGATTCAAAAGACTGTGCTGTACGAAAGCAGGTATATACATATTCAATAAATTCCTATATATAAAATAATATACAACATTGAAACAAATTAAAAATGTAAAGCAAAAAAAAAAAAACACTTGACAATCAATCACAGAAAACTTTCTCATAAACACAGTTAAATATTTCACATTTTGGAGCTACCACAGAAACAGATTCTAAAGATTGTGCTCTACGAAAACAAATTGTACGAAAGCAGGTATATACATATTCAATACATTCATATATAAAATAATATACAACATTGAAGACTGTGCTCTACAAAAATTTTTTTATCAAAGCAGGTATATTCAATCCACTCAGATATAAAATAATATACAACATTGAAACAAATTAAAAATATAATGCAAAAAAATACATTTGACAATCAATCACAGAAAACTTCCTCATAAACACAGTTAAATATTTCACATTTTGGAGCTACCACAGAAACAGATTCAAAAGATCGTGCTCATGATAAGCCAACATAGAGTTGTCCATGACTAAAAACCGGCCCATTGAGCACTAAACATATCTTTTCAAAAGTTTGGCCTTGCGACTTATTAATTGTCATGGAAAAAGCTAAACGAATGGGAAATTGCATACGTTTAAATTTGAAAGGCATGTTAGTCTGAGATGGAATCAAAGGGATTTGGGGAATGAGAAACGTCTCTGAACCATCAATGGATTTTGCCTGAATAATTTTTTGCTGCAATTTTGTGATAATTAGGCGTGTACCATTGCATAAACCTTTAGAGGGAGCAAAATTTCTCAACAGCATTATAATGCAACCTATTTTCAACTTTAACTCATATGGAGGCAAACCAGTTGGTGTCAAAGAATTTAAAAATTCTTCAGGAAATGTCAATTGATCTTGAGGATCTTCACTCATGATCATATAAACTGCTTTATAAACAGTTTCATTTCCCAGCATAAATTCCAATACTTTATTGTTGATTTCCATGGATCGCTCATTATTAACAGTAAGGACAGCTCGATCTTTAAGCTCCTGTGGGGTCACACTGGAAAAATCTATGTCACTGCACAATTGATGTATAGGGTCTTGTATTGAAGGGTAGCATTGCAAAGGCAACTGAATCGTTGAGCCACTTTTTTTCTCTCCAATGTCCAACAACCAAGCACCAAAATCCCTTTCAGATTCAAGGGCACGCATATTTTTTGTCAGATATCACTTATGAAATTTCAACCAAAGAGCGTATTTTTTTCAAGGAGCTGGCAACAGTTAATGTTCTTGAACCTCTTAAAATTACTGGAAGAACTTGGCGAAAATCTCCACCCAGTAGAATGACTTTGCCCCCAAACGGTTCTTTACATTTTGTGAGATCTTGTAAAAGTCTATCAACAGCTAAGAAAGCATGAACATGTGTCATGGGTGCTTCATCCCACACAATTAATTTTGTTTTCAGT